>JAJJMB010008958.1:3931192-4016976 GCA_023531105.1 Papaver atlanticum
TTATAAGATAATACATAATTCAAGTGAAGTGAATAAAGGGAATATATGGATTCTTTGGAGTGCTTAAATAAGTCCACCAATAATTGTCTCAAATACAAGACAAGAAATAACAGTGGAAGTAGGAGGTTCATTGATTACTGGAGTTCATGCAGCAACACTAATTATGAATAGAATAAGTTTGTGGGAAGATTTGGTAAATTTGAACTCATTAAATAAACCATGGCTTGTGATAGGAGATTTTGACACAGTTACAAGCTTGGATGAGAAAGTGGGGGGTTTAACACCTCTAAGAATATCAATGCAGGAATTCAATGACTGTTTGAATACTTGTAGGTTAATTCATGCTCTAAAAACTGGTTTGGATTTCTCTTGGTGCAATAATAGAGTTGGAATTAAAAAAAATAGTTTGCAATCTGGACAGAGCTATCTTTAATGATAAATGGCTTGAACTTTATCCAAGTTGGGGCTATAAAGTGGGTGTCAGGGGATTTCTGATCATGTAGTGTTGTATGGAGCTAATGCAGAAATTTCAAAACCTAAAAATGTTCCTTTCAGAGCTTTAAAAGTTTGGAAGAGTCATCCTGATTTCATACAGATTATAAAAGACTCTTGGCAGGAAGAAATGATTGGTAATCCTGGTTTTATCTTTATGAGCAAATTAAAAATACTTAAGAAGACTATACAGGAATGGAACTGGAATGTCTTTGGAGATGTAACAAAAAAACTGAAACAAGCAGAAGAAACAGTTATGCAGGCTTCACTGGCCTCTGATAAAAATCCAATGGATATTGGTCTTCTAAATAAATTAGTGACAGCAAGAGATGTTCAAGAAGTCTTGATAGATCAACAGAAGCAGATTATTCAAGAAAAAGCAAGAGTTAAATGGCTAAAAGAGGGAGCATCTAATTCCAGTTTTTTTTCCTGTGAATCTTAAAATTAGGCAAACTCAAAATGCTATAGTTGAATTGGAAAATGCAAATGGCAGTATAGTGTCAAATCAAGATGAAATTGCAAACATTTTGGTGTCCCATTTTGAAAACAAATTCAAGTATCATGAAGTGAACTCTGTGCCAGAATTCTTTAAAGATATACCAAGAGTAGTGACTGAAGAGGACAATTTCATGTTAGATGCAATTCCAATTGATGAAGAAGTGAAAAAAGTTGTTTTTGATCTTGATCCAGATAGTGCACCTGGCCCTGATGGATGGTTCTATAGAGCAACATGGGAAGTCATTGGTAAGGATTTTACTAGAGCAATTAAATTTTGTTGGAGTAGAGGCTTTATCCCATCTGGTCTGAATTCCATTTTTTTTATTACTTTTGCCTAAAGTGAAGAATGCCAAGAGAGCAAGTCAGTTTAAACCTATTGGATTGATGAACTTTAGTTTTAAAGTAATCACAAAGATCATAACATCAAGATTGGGGGGTGGGGGGGTAATTAAGAAAATTGTTTCTCCTCAACAAGTTGCCTTTATTAAGGGTAGAAATATACAAGACCAAATTATCCTGGTTTCTGAATTAGTTCATGAACTAGATATTACAAGAAGGGGTGGCAATATTGGTTTAAAACTTGACATCACACAAGCTTATGACTCCTTAAGATGGGAGTTTCTTTTTCAAGTTATGAGACACTTTGGATTTTCAAAAAAAGGCATCTCTTGGTTGCACACTCTACTACAGTCAGCAAAGATTTCAGTTTTATTAAATGGTGGTCCTGTGGGGTATTTTCAAGTGGGAAGAGGCTTAAGACAAGGAGATTCATTGTCTTCCCTCTTATTTGTTATAGTAGAAGAACTCTTGAGTAGAATTCTGTCAAATAGAATACAAGAGAGAAATTTGATCCCAATGGTGACAAGAAGAAATATTCAGCCCTTCCACATTTTCTTTGCTGGTGACATCTTTTTCTTTTGTAATGGAGATAAGAGAAATGTCAAAAAACTCTTAAACATTCTCAGAGATTACCAAGCAGCCTCAGGCCAAATCATCAGTCTTGAAAAGAGTAAATGTTTCATAGGAGGCACAAGTGAGTCAAGAAAGATACAAATTGCAGAAGAATGTAATATGGCTCTATCTACTTTTCCTGATAAGTATTTGGGAGTCAATTTGATACCTGGTAGAATCAAGACCATTCATTTATGGGGATTTGTGGAGATGATACAAGAGAGATTAGCTGGATGGAAAGGAAAATTACTCTCATTTCAAGAGAGGTTGATTCTGGTAAAATTTGTACTTTGTAGCATTCCAATCCATAACATGGATGTATACAAGTGGCCTCAAAAAGTTCTGAAGGAGTGTGAAAGAATCATAAGAAATTTTCTGTGGACTGGTGACCCTGTAACCATAAAATTAATTACTGTGAAATGGGACTCAGTTTGTTCACCAATGGCTGAAGGTGGTTTGGGGCTCAGAAGACTGGAGATAATAAATAAAGCAATGCTCATGAAACTATTTTGGAGGATTCAAAATGGCACAGATGAAATGGCAAAATTCTTCAAAGCTAAATACCAAAACCAAAAGGGTGAATGGATTGAGTACTATAAAAAGTCATCCATATGTCCAGGTTTGAAATGGATAACAGATGAAGTTAATGAACACACAAGATGGTTGGTTCGAAATGGTGCAAATATTTTAGTAGGAAAAGATAAACGGGTTAAAGAAAAAGCCCTTATTGAATTATATCCAGATAATACCTTTCTGTTTCAATACCCTGGAATGAAGGTAGCTGATATACTATTGGATGGTGAATGGGTTCTCCCAAGTGAAATGCTTGAAATGATAGAAGTTAATGAATTACCAGTAGTAACCAATGAAGATGATAAAAGGGTGTGGAGTGGCTCAATTACAGGAGATTTTTCAGTGGCTTCTGCTGTAGAATGCATTAGAAAGAAATATTCCAAACTGAAATGGTCTAAACAGGTATGGAATTCCTCTGTTCATCCTAGCTTATCAAGCAATGTGTGGAAACTAGTTAGAGGTGCCTGTCCCACTGATGAGAACATGAGAAAAACAAAATTCAGTTTAGTCTCTAGATGTGCCTTTTGCAAAAATTCTGAAGAATCCTTAGAACATATTCTATGGCATTGTGATTTTAGTGAAATAATATGGAAATAGTTGGGTGATATGTTCTGTTTTATTAACCCAAAATCATTTGATAAAATACTAAAAGCTGCTAAAGGAAAGAGTCATGTTGTGAAGGAAATATGGAAGATTGCAGCTTTTATCACTATGCAAGAATTATGGTTCTTGAGAAATAAATGTGTGTATGAAAATGAAAAGATTCAAAGTAACACTCTCAAGACAAAGATTATGAAGTTCATTGTAGAAAGTGAAATGAGAATGACAGCACCAATGTGGAACTCATCATATGATCTGCAGGTGTTAAAAAAAATTGGATTACAGTGCAGGAAAGTAAAAATGACAAGAATCCAGGAAATCTTCTTCAACTTACCAGAAAGGAACTACTTGCTGTTATGTTGTGATGGGGCATCAAAGGGCAATCCTGGAACTGCTGGATTTGGTTTTATTGGAAGGAATAGCAGTGGAGATTATATGATAGCTATGTCTGGAGGTTTAGGAGTGGCTACTAATTATTATGCAGAAGTCATGGATGTTTTATGTGCAGGGGAATAGGCCATTAGAAATGGTTTCTTTCAATTAATTTTCAGAATAGTTTCTCAATCAGTAATTGAAGCATTTAGATCTCTGCAAATTCCTTGGTTTGCTATTTCAAGATGGAGGAAAATCTGTCAAAGTGTCAGAGACTAGAGGTTCATTCACAGCTATAGAGAAGTGAATTTCTCAGCTGATTCTCTGGCAAAAAAGAGAGATGACATTCAAAGAGGGGAAAATGTCATTTATCATCACAGACCAGCTTTCCTATCTCACTTGGAAAATGATCAACAACCTTATTATAGGTTTAGATAGTCACTGTTATGGTAGTATATTTCCAGTTGGTCTTTTTTGTTTTTAGCTTTCTTGTAATATTTTTGTTTCTATAACCCTTATTGAGGTTTCTTTTGTAAAACTCTTTTGGATTATTTTTGGTAATCAATGAAATTTTATTATCGAGCAAAAAAAAAGAAAAGAAGATATTAACAGGGTTTACGAAATCCACCAATTATATTATGTAAAATAATCATTCTCTAAAAAATATCTTCTTATAACTCGAGATAGTATCGAAATCAATCTCATTTACCAAAAAATATGACCTTAGATATCACTAAAACAGTTTTTGTTAGCAAAAAGATATAACTTCCTTCGCTTATAAAGAATCGATAGTCGAAGATTATCCAAAACGTTTAAAGAACAAAGTTGTAACTGAAGAAAAATTAATAAAAAAATTAAAACAAAAAGAATATATTTATTAGAAAATATTTGGATCATTTACATAATATTATTGGCTTCATCCTTAGCCTCGGTAACGAAAAATAACACTTCATTACAAAGAAAAGATAAATACAAGAAGAAAATCCTGAACTACAATTTTTGTTGGCCATTAGCTCCCCCTTTTTCCATATGCTTCCACCACTTTATATAGCTTTCAAAGGAAACAACTTTCCATTTTCATTTCCACTACCACATCATCATTCAATGAAAGTATGCCACGCGTGAAATAATATAAAAATCCTCCAATCGAAATGTGCCACATGTCAAATACTGCAATCAATATTTTCTTTCTTATTTCCAACCATAAAGAATAATATTATTTCCAAATCTTCATACTCCTCATTCATAAAGAAATATTTTCTTCATTAAACAGAATATTTTCAAATATCCTTTACCATAATTAATATCTTGCACATGGTTTTCACACTTCTACACATGTCATGAAACACTTTTACACACGCCATGGCAGTTTTACCACACTCCCATATCCAAATAATTTGTCCGACAATTCTTCATGTTATATGGTGTTAGAGCATAGCTCGGTTGAACCCACCAAGCGTTGGTATGTCAAGTTTGTTTGTCATATTTTAGTGAATCAAAACTCAATCAAAGAGTCGCTTGGTTATACTAGAGACAACTTCGTATAGGTTAGGCTAGAAATATTAGGATTATGAGACATACAAGTATTACTCGAATACTTGAAGAATGTGAAGAAGTAACAAGCTACATCGACGACATCATCCTTCCTCTTGAGGTTAGTAATATTTTGACTTGAACTGTTTCATTCCCAAGGTATCTTTCAAGTCGTGCTATACTGAAAACATAACTGCGAAGCTGTTAATGATTATACTCTAGTAGACATAGTACTAAGGAATTAGAATACGAAGTATAACACTTATCTTTTAAACTTCGTATATAAGACATCGACATAATCGTATGAATGCTATTGTGATTATGTGTATGGGTAAAGGTGAAGATTTCATCCTAGGAAACAATGTTTACATTCGTTTAAAGGAAGTACATTCATGAACTTGTTTAATGAATCGAAAGGGAAATCGCTAGGCTTATTGGTATTGTTATTCATTGCATATCTTTGGATTACCAATATGTGTGAGTTAGTAGAACCGATCATAACTTGTTATGTATCTTAGTAAAACTAGTCACAATGTCTGACTTATGTATTGGTATGACTTTTATTAGTGTAACTGATCCTAAGTAATCACCTAAGATGGTATGATCGATATTTGTAATTGGTGTAACCGATCCTGGTAATTGGTATGACCAATCACAAAAGAGTTGTGTAATCGATCCTTATAATTGGCGCAACCGGTCCTGGTAATTGGTATAACTGATCCTAGTGACTAGTGTAACCTATCACAAGTAATACCATGAGAATATGGTAACCGGTCCTGGTAATTGATGTAACCAATCCTGGTAACTGGTGTAACCGGTCCCAGTAACCATATTAAGGTAAAACCGATCCTTGTGTTTGGTAGAACCGTAAACCCATGATTAGTGTATTGATATTTGATCAATCACATAGTTGTTCTTGGAATACAGTAGAACCAATTTTAAACTTGTTTGGAAGTGTGGTATAATCGGTTCCAAGATTGTAAATATGAAAAAGGATTTACAGAATAAAAAGATGTCGACATACTTTGAACATGTTCAGTAACTCTTACCTTTTATTGTTCAAAGGTATTCCTTAATAACTCAAAGAGATCCCGGATCGAAATAAATTAAGAATCTTTTAGTTAAGGTTATTAATTTTATATGCTTTTAATTACTAGCAATTAAATGCATATCTCTAGAAAATAAAAATTGGTAATGTGCATTTACTAATTGGAGATTTTCTAGTGAGATTTTCGGTAATATTGGACAGAGCATTTCCAGGAATTATGAAAATCGTTTATGGAAATATACTGCATATCTTGAGAATATTCGGTTTTGGAAATTCCTTGGTGTCCAAACTTCCTTGGTCTATAAATACCCAAGTTTGCATTTCGAGCAAACTATCTTAAGAGCCAGCAAAACTACCTTGTTGTGTTGTTACTGGTGGAGCCGTCTATTCGGAGAGGAAAATACCCTAATTAGGCGAAATCTATTACGACCGCTCGTTTAAAGACTTCCGTGGGATCAAGAAGCTCTACGAGTACCGTTGGTGGGAAACTAGATAATTGCAGTATTATTTGTTTTCGATTTGATTTGATTGACTAACGGTTGTTGAACTTTGATTGCACCTAGTTTGTTTATTCTTGAGAATCTCCTCTTCTGATATAAGATTCACTCAAACTAGATCGAAGTGACGACGGGATCTTTTGAACTGTTTGTAGATCTAAAGACGTCTTGTGATAATCCATTGTTAGCAGACTCCGTTTTGTGCGTGATTGATCACAAGAGATTCAAGTTGTGGTGTGCAGGTGTTTATTGAAGATTTAAGAAGATTTGAAGACAAGGAAGATTTCTTATTGGTTTCATAATCTTTGGTGTGCACAAAACTTGATCGACTGGGATCCAACTATAATCGGTTTATCTTTGATAGATTTGATTGATTAGTTGCGTAGATCGGCATCACTATATAGTATCTTGGTAGATCCTATATTTGATTGCAAAATCTAAACTCTGCTACTTTGGTAGTTGTTGGATAGATAGATCTAAACCCGACAAAGGAGTTTATTAGATTAAACAGAAGAGCCTTTGTCTAACTCATATCACTGAGATTGAATAGAGTTGTTACCGAACAGATTTGTTGTTCCTTTACTGTTTGGAATACGAACCAAAGGAATTGTTCCAGTGCGTACACTTATCGAATGTCGGAAGCGCAGGGATACTGAATAAACTAGGTGAACTATAGGTTTAGTTGCTTGGTCTCAACTGTACGAAGTTGGTTTGATTTTGTATAGCGGCTTAATTCTGAGAGTATTCAATTCTGGACTAGGTCCCGGGGGTTTTCTGCATTTGCGGTTTCCTCGTTAACAAAATCTTGCTGTGTCATTTACTTTTTTTTTTCTCCGTAATTATAATTGTTGTTATTATAATTTAAAGTAAATTACACAAACGTTAACTCCGTATTACTTGATAGTGATCCTATAGAGTTTGGTTAAGTCCGAACCTATTATCAAGTAATCATACTTTGATTGTTGTATTGTCTCGATCTCGTATCCATAGATGATCACATAAAGTGTGAATACCGATTTGTTGTATTGTCTCGACTCGGTCCATAGACAATCACTTTCGGTAAGAGGACTTATAGGTGGAAAAGTTTCAGATTGTGGTATATTTGGGTACCCTCGTCTTTTCATATGGGCCTAGCCCATTAAATCACTTCTACCAAAATTCGGCATTTTAGCCCATCGATCTTTATTTCCTAAAAACTGCAAAAACAACCAAACTTGTCAAACATGTACAAAATGGAGAATTAATAAATATAAATTTGAGTAGTAAATATGTAAGAATTAAACACTTATCATAGAAATATTAGTTTGAACATTTCCAAAGGAGTTTATGTTTCATTCTCTCAGGCCTTTCTTATAGCCCGTTCGGTTGGGAGAATTGGAAACCTAGGAATTCAATTATAAGGTAATCCAATTCTGGATTCCAAGGAATGCAATTCAAATCCTAAAAATTCATGTTCGGTTGAGGTAATTCAATTATCTTTGTTTTTACCCCGGAATCCAATTCAATTGCACTATTGGACCAATTTAATGGAATTCTACTATTTTGGAGGGAATTGGATTCCTAGGAATCAAAATTCTTAATTACAAAAAGTTCATTTGCACCGTTCGGTTCAAGGAATTGGGTGCATTCCCTAGGAATTGGATTCCCTGGAATCCAATTCCTTGAAACGAACATGCTGTTAGTGTTAAGTAATTTAACCTTAAGCTTGAAATCAGGAGAACCCTCCACATGAATAGACAAGAAATTTGCTATGATGTCTCTACAGGTGGGGTCAGTAATCCACATGGCCATAAAATGAAAAGGTCTAAGCATACAATCACCTTCAAAATTGAAACCTACATGCATGGGGCAATGGTCTGAGGTATCTCTAGAGAGATTATTAACACAAAGCTTAGGGAATAAGATTTCAACATCATGGTTAATTAGATATTTATGAAGTCTTTCTAGAATCAAATCAGTACCACATTGCGTATTAGACCAAGTAAATCTAGAACCAGAAAAACCAGGGTCATGTAAACCAAATTTTTCCCAAAAAGTATAAAGATTTAGAAAATCATTATCATCGAGTTCTAAACCACCCATTTTATCATCATGACCAAGCAAAGCATTAAAATCACCTACAAAGAAAGTTGTCTCGCCTCTAGGGATAGGGTGAAGGTTACTCTGACTAGCCCAAAAGCATCCCTAAGAGTCTGGCTTGGTTCACTATATATGAAATGTATATGACAAGGTTTAGAATGGATAATGTCATAGGTGGTACTTTAGATGCCTCTAGAGTCAGAAGAGATAATATTGAGATCCAATTCCCGTTTTCCAAGCTAAAACCAAGCCTCCACTCCAACCAACATATGGAACATTGAAAGCACAGGGAAACCCCAAGTTTTTAGTTTTCGAGCAGCAGTATCCTTTTTCATTTTTGTTTCAGAGATAAACACAATATCAGGGTTTAGGTTTTTCAGCAAGATAAACAACTCCTTATTAGCAGATTTTTTTCCTAGGCCCCTAACATTCCATCATAACATGTTGAAATTTTTGACAGGGAATAAAGGTACTGAAGAAGAAGTAATGGGAAACATTATTCAAAACAGAAGTGTTAGAAGATGAGGTTACCTGAGTGGTAGGAATGACACTACCATTTGGATGGGAACTAGAAGAATCAACACTTGTTTGACCTCCTTGTGTTGCATTGAGATCCAAAGAAGCATCCCCATGAGAAGAATTGTTATAGACATTATGATCCGCCATAGATTGACTAGTAGGAAGATGGAAGTACCATAAGGATTTACAAATTGCTGGGATAGATAAAAGTGATCAAGATTGATAATAGGTGGACAAAGAGTACTATAATCTGGTTCAGGAGATTCATTAATCACTGGAGTTGGTAGATTGGACAAGGAAGCATTATCTTGAACCAATTTAGCAGCTCTAATGTGTTTTCTAACTTTAGCACGCGGATTGATTTTCCTTTTGAGGTTACTGATAGCATCATGTTCAGCAGCTAGAGAGACAACCTCCTCCCTAGATAAGGTATTGTTCTGAGAAATGGTGGATGTTGTCTTAAATCTCTTAGATGATTGCTTCAGATCCAGAGGATGATTGACTTTAGCTTGGTAAGGAATTCTTGACTCCAAGTTGGTCAATTTAAGAATGATAGGTAGGCCAACTTTAGAAAGATCCACGGTATTCTCCTCTTTTTGGACATCTTCATAGATCTTCAAAGATGGAGATCTACTAGTAAAGGGATCCATGTTCAGCTTTTTATAGATAGAGTTAGTATCCTGATTTGAATCATGATCTTGCATAACAGGCATTTTACCCCAATACTTTGAGATATTGACTTCCTTCTCTTCTGACATAGCAGTATCATTGAAAAACTGAGAAACTGAGTTGTTTTGTAGAGCCTCCACTGTGTCCATTGCATGGGTGGCTTTATGTGGTTGCGGTGGCATCCATCTGGTAACACTGATTCTGGTTGAGGAGCTAGCCTGAGCTGGTGAACGACTAAGATTTTCCACATGAGCCGGCTTTGGTTTGATTTTAGTGCATTTACCGTCTTTGCGATCAATGATCCTACAAGAATAGCATAAATATCTTGGCACCATAAAGTATATGCATTCGATAAGAAAAGGTTGAATTCTGCCTCTTGTTACTAAAGGAATACCCGTTGGTAGAGGCTTTTGGACAACAATTCCAACACAAACCTTCACATTTTTCTTGAGAGGATGGTTTCCATATGGTTCCTTATCTTCAATGAGATCACCCAGCTTAAAGGTTAACTTTTTTAGATCCTCAAATTCAGTACATTCCTTAGGAACATTGCACAACACCAGCCACATAAGCTCTTCATTGAAAGCAGTTTGACAATTATTTGGCCATCCAGTGGGAGGTACAACACGGAGCACGATAAGGTAACCGCAAGCATACAAATGTCTTTGATCATTCACTCTGTTGAAATCCACTTCAGCTAAGAAACGTTATTTTTTAACCCACTAAAGGTAGTGATAATACGAGTTTGAACTAGAGGCCACTGAGTGGTGATGTAGTTTCTAACAAAAGAGGTTGGAACCAAAAAATCACTACAAATATGACCAATCATGCACCATTTACAGTTACCATCATCTTTAGCAACCACCACAGCTTTACCTAAGAAGACTGGTTCAATTAGGGAAGAAGGCAGTTTGGTTGGTAGAAAGAGATTTTCAGACATTTAAGTAAAGAGATCTTGAATATCTTTATCAGTAGAGTAAGGTAGAGAGGTTTGAGGGTGAATTTATTGTTCATGGAAAGATGGGTTTAGAGAAGATGAGGGTAGAGTATTCATCAATAGAGAAATGATGAACTTACGGGAGATAATAAATAAATAAATAACCAACTATAGAATATTTAAAACGAATGGTGACAATAATGTGAAGTTTAGAGGAGATGGTTAAAGAATGATAAATTTGGTATCTCGTGCTGAGACAATGATATGTCACTTGAGTTGACTGGAGGAGTTGAACTGAGAGAGCCATATCATTCCTAAAAATAGGTTGCTTATAGATGATATGGGGGAGAGAGTAAAGGGATGGTGCTTGAAGTGGTGTAAGTTCATAAATTTTGCCAAAGGCATGATGACTGTAGTCTTGGAAGCTAGTAGACGTAGAGATACAATTGGCATTTTATTTCAATGACTGATCTTTGAATCTATCTTTAGCGCATGGGTTATCAGTGGAATGTCCACTTTTATTGCTGATGTAGTTGCATGGCTTCGACTTTAACCTGCTAATGTTGGTGTAGACAACAGAGATTCTCATCGTATGAAGTGCCCCTCTTAATGACAATACCGTGTGAATCTAACCGATATGAGAGGTCTAGATACATTTTGAGAATAAGATTAGATGAGAAGTAATGATGAACTTTGAAAAAATGAGTATGAAATTAAATTAGTGTGGTCAGCCAGAGGACGCGACGTTTAACCATGCACCAAAAATAGTCATTTATGGTTAATCTAACCACGCTATTTAAGGGGGATCGGTGATAAACTGATTATTAACCCAAATTATACCCAAAGAAGGGGAAAAAATCATCAAAAATTAAGAGACAAAACAATGGCAGAGAATGATAATAATCCGGTAAATAGAAACAACAATGAGCCATCACCGGATTCGGCAGAAATGCAACATGCAAAAAGAGCAATTGAAAGTTTAACAAGTGCTGAGATGGAGAGATTAATCCCCTTTATAAGTCAGGAAATAGACAAAAAGAGAGATCAAGAGGAATTTTAACGGTTAAGAATTGATAACAATGAGGAATTTCAGTTATGATTGAGGAAGTGCGATGCGATTGATGTCCGACGAGCAAGAAAGAGGCGTGATAGGATGGGAGATTGGAGATGTACTTGGAATAAAACCAGGAGTGCAACTGAGAGTAACAGTGAAGATGAAGAGCAACAACAAGTAGAAGATGAAGAGGAGACCAGTGATGCATCATTTGATTTTAAGAAGATAGCAAGAGAGGCTGAAAGAAAGAAGGCGAAGAAGAAGCAAGTTGAGGATATGATGTATAGATGTTACCTTGCTGAGAAGAAGAACCCATGGAATTTCTCTCGGACCATGTCAGATCCTTTAAATGTAGATTCTGACGGAGAGGAGATTTCTGGTCAAGATACTGATGGTAATCCTGTGATACAGGTTGATGGGGAGTTTGACAATGAAGAAGAAGAGGAGGATACATATGTTGATGATGGTTATGGTTATGGGCCTGTTTGTCCTTCAAGCAGTGATGATGGCCGTGATTTCTACTATGATGAGGATGAGCTTGGTAGAAATAGTGATGACGATCCTTGGTGATCGTCGTAGAGGTATGATCAAACCCATTGGAAGAAGAGTTTTTAGGATTAACTTCTGAGAGATTTCTGGTGCATCTTCGTGAAAACTTGTGAGGGTTTTGATAATACTTTGTGTTGCTTGAGTATGGTAGGTAAAGATTTCTGTTTCCATAATCGTGTAGAAGTTTCGTTTGTTGTTTTTAAGTTTGTTTTTAGGGGTGTTCTATGAGAAAGAATATATTCCAAATGATTTTGGGGATTAGTTAATTGCACGGCCGGTTTTGGTGGAGCAGCACTGGAATTCTCAAGAGGTTCGTTGAAGATAGGTTTAGTTTCAGAAGATCTTTTTGCTTGACAGCTTGAATTTTTACTAGTATTGACAGAGAAGTTGTAATGGAACTGGTTAGTAGTCGGAGTAATAGTGGTTGTAATATGCTTTCTTTTAGTTGTTATGGATGTAATTAAAACTGATTTTTCTAGTGTCTTTTTTTCTTGAATTCTATGAATATAATGGTGTTTATCTGTGAGTGATTGAGCAAGTAAGGTGATTGGCTTAGTAGCTCTAGTAAATGTATTGAAGAATAGGATGAACAGTTGCTTGATTATGCTTAGAAAAAGTTGAATTAGGTTGAATTTCATGACCGGGAAAGGAAGATTCAAAAAACTTAGAACATGATTATGTCACCGAGCTTACCAAGATTAGTAGATGAGATGAGGAGAATAATTGATTTAATTAACTGAACTTCAGAGAAATGAAAAAGAGAGAAAACCAGTGCCCTCTTTTAGAACCCACAATTTGGGGATACTCATGGTTTTATGGGGTTGAATTTCGGTTAAGGGGGTATTTTTCTATGGATAGAATATCAATATTGTCCTTCACCCTAATAAAAACTTAAAACAAAAACCTAAAGAAGATTAATTCGGTATCCCCTTCCCTCGTATGCAAATTCGATTAAGGCAAAATCGGAATGCCTAAACCCTGATCATTCCCACGCACCTGACTCGAAGAAAATAGAATTCGAGATTGTTTACCTACTTCAAAGTGTTGGCTCACTTTAATTACAACTTAAGGAGGAGATAAAAACAGTAGCCACAACAAAGTGACTACCATGGGGCCCGAAGGCCCCGAACCGTTAAAAAGGGTCTACAAATCCTCAAAATAAACAAAGAAATAAAATGGGCAAAATAGGCCCTTTACAGAAAACTGAAAAAGCCCATAACACCCTATAAACTTCAATCTAACTTCACACGAAAGAAATCTGCACCCAAATGGCTACTCGAGCCCATTAATTAGTTTTCATTCTCCATCATCAAAGTCATACATCTTGGTATCTTGGTATCTTCAAAAAACATCATTGGCAACAAAAACAACGCAAAGGCTTTATCTCCCAAAAGAACAATGGATCTGATTCGGGCAGAACTCCTCAGAACCAATTCTCACTGTAACTTAATAAATTAACTAGATAGAAACCCATGCTCCGCACCGGTGGTGGTGGTTTTTATTTACCATTGAGTTTCTGATTCGAAAATGCTTTCTATCCCCACGGTTGTCCACCAAAGCTATCCCCACTACGTGTCACATGAGTACCGGCTCAATTTCTTTTAATGGACTCCCTGTTATTTCCATTGAAGCATTTTTACAAAATCTAATGGCTTAAATCATGCCACCTAGTGGTGGATGATAATGGTGGATGATAGTGGGGATGAGTAGCACAGTCGTCGTTTCTAATTTTAACGGTCTGATACTTCTCTGCACAGCTCCGTATCTATTTGCCTGGATCGAAATTCAGGTAAGAATAATCATAATAAATTGTACTGCAACTAATTCGAACCTGTGAAGATATGATTAAATTAAGACATAAATCAATCAAATTAGAGAAATAAAGTAAACTATTTGTACACAAATCAACTAACACCACCGCTGAGATGATGAAGTTTTAGTTTTCAACTTTTAACCCACTTATATATTCATTTATTATGCATCATGTAAAATCATCACTTGTTTATTAAAATATAAATAGATTAAAGAACAACATTTTCAAAAATCTAATTTACATCCAAAATTCAGGATATTGTTCTATTTCCATAACAGTGAAGATGAATCAAACTTGCCTATAAACACTCAAAACAAAAGATTTGGTTGAAAAAGAAATGATAAGTAAAAGATTCGATATATTAGAGGTGTAACTTCATTCCATTTGTAGTCTTCACGTCAGATTGTTTAAATTTTCCTGCTTGATTACCATGAAGCTCAGTGCTTCTTACAATAATCGGTGATACCCCACCAACTCCAGATGATTTACCGGATACCAGGCGCTGGTCTCTACATGCTTCAGGTATCTTCTCAGTAAAAACTCTATACTCTCAACTTGTTTCGACAGATGGGTTAGACAATTTTCCATACTATTTCATCTGGAAGACCTCTATACCACCAAAGATTAATCTCTTGGTTTGGAGTCTGGTACATGGCAAGGTGAATGATATCCTGCATCGTAAGGGAGTAACATTTCACAACTACTGTGCTCTGTGAGGAGACTGTCCTGAAACTCAAGAACACCTCTTCCTGCACTGCAAAATTGCATTCAGAGTATAGTCGCAACTGTTACCAAGTAGTTGCTGCGCATGGGTCACTCCCAAAACCATCAAAATGTTAGCTTACTGCTTGCATAACACACACTTCTCAAGTAACGGTAACTATATCTGGAGCCTAATGCCTGCTGCAATTTTCTGGACTCTTTGGAAAGAACGAAACAGTCACATTGTTTATGTAAACCATACATACAAAACAAATGATGATCTGGGTAATGAAGCGAAAACTCTGATTCTTGTTTGGGCTGATGCTGCGGGAAAGAGAGTTCATGTGGACTTTGCTAGTACTGTAATCAATTATTAGGATAATCTCTTCTTATAATCAAGCTTTTTATCTTTTTTCTTCATTCTACCTTTGGTAGATTGCTGTACATTCTTTCTATCTAATTCAATCTCTTTTCCGATAAATTTTTTTTTTACCATGAAGCTTGAATCATCCACAAAGCCTCGTGATGATGCCTAGTATGGAGGTTTTTGCAGACTGATAATGCTACTGCACCTGGTAGAGTGTAAGACAATGCTACTACACCTGGAAGAGTGTAAGACAACATAGTTAAAACAGAAAACCTACAAATACCTGCGAAGTATCACATTACATTCAGAACTAACAATCAAGGGTTCGAGAAGTGAAATTAAGACATCAAAGGGCAGGGAGCAAGAACTTGCAATTGGTCCTAAAAATAGTCTAACCAAAAAGAACAGGAAGCTCATCCTGTCATATCACTTGAACATTTCATGCCAAGGTGAAACAAATAAGCATGGATCAAACTTTAGGTTTAAAAATTTAGCTAACAGAGAAATTCAAATAAATAATAGCTAAATGAACCTGGGTAATACTTGAATTTAAATTAGCATAATGTAATTGTGCCTTCTCCATATATACTCCCCTGCAATACAAATCTATGGGTTAACTTAAATATAAGAGTAATGCATCATGTGACATCAAGTGATACTGGGGACAATCTGTAGCTGTAAGATAGTTATCCCAACTTCTGCTACCATTATATGCAATATTTCAATATTGTGTGATTTAATACATTTCCAATGGTCGCATAGAAATCGTTTTTGACAATGACATTCAATGTCTTGGGATTCTTCTTCTTTGGCTTTTGATTAAGAGATTTTTTTTTAAAATTTGTATTGCCTCCCAGTGTTCTCATAACACCATCAAGGACTGGTAAGAGAACAATGTAAAGAGTGATGAGTATGTAAAGAAGACTGTAAAGAAATGTACCCGCATCAGTCCAATCCGCACCAACAGCAAGGCTGGAGCAGCAACTGCATTACCTACCCATTGGGCATCCCCGCCCCATTTTATCATTAGAGGTCATACCAGCACCACCATTCTCAGTAATACCAAAATTGGACACTGAGGCAACACCCTCATTTGTTTCGTGATCCTTGGCTTCCTCAGGCACCCTGTAGAAAAATAAATCCACTTGCAAAGAGCAGTTGCAATATAAGATCATTGAAAAAAAAAATCCCAGTTTACAACACCACATCACTAAAAGAGATTTCTCATTAATAGAGAAAGAGTCTCTACTTAGCAATCCGTCTCTGTAACATAGTCAAGGAATTATATACACTGAAGAATAATCAAAGAAATTAGAGAGAAACTATCACCTACAACCACACCCACAAAATACAACTGCCAAATTTCTAAACGTAGAAATTTGCATGTATGAAAATATTAACACTCAGATTTGTAAGATGAACAAAGAAAAATTGTTGTTGACATAAATATCACGTCTTTTCAGGAGTACCAACTATTTAACTTCGCATGATATGACAAAAGACTCTGTGTATATAGACATAAGAACTAACCCTCACTTTGTGCCGGTTTTGTGCTCAATTTTTTTTACGCGCTCCACCTTATACAGTTTCAACTATTTTGAAAACTATAGCCGATGACGGGAAAAGATGCAAATGGCTAAAAACTCTACAGCCATATAGTGTATCTTAATGGAACATAATTAAGTGGATGTTCTTACCATCATATCCCCCTTGTGACATGGTAGAATGGTGTCACATATTTGCATAACCATCCTTTTAAACATTCAGAAAAGACACCTAATGCTGTTTTTTCCCATGTTGTTAGAAGGAATACCAATATCCACACACGGTATTGGCGTGTTAGTGTCACAAAATGCAATTGTGGAAATGTCACCAAAAGAAGCCTCCTTGATTGGCTGCAAAACAATAATAAAGACAAAGATGATATATTTCAAATTTAATTCAAGTAAGACTGTTAATACTCTCTTGGTAATTCACTATCCTAGGATTTCTAAGTAAACTTAATTACTTCTGATTTCACTTTATGTTTTAGTTGTTCACAACACCACAGTAACAAAAGCTGCTATCTTAAGATTAAACTACCACTATTTATGATGAAATTTTGCTTGACATTTTAACAAACAGTTAAAGTCTGTTAGTTTGCTCTTTAGAATTAACCAACAATTGAACATAATGCTTGGAGAGATCAACTTGAAATAATAATTTTGGGGGACACGTCTCCGTAAGTTTCAAACAGAGATCGATTTAAAATCAAAACTTGGAAAATAATGAAGAGGCATAATACTACCTGCAGTATACCAAATTTTGTAAGAAGAACAGTGTACCCGATTCAGTTTAACTATACTTTTGGAGATCCATTTGATATTCTGATAGGTGCAACCTTTTATAATACCTGCAGAACAATGCATCAATTTAACCATATCAATTGAAAAATTGTGAAAAACGAACAATAACTTTAGTAGAATGGAACTGAAAATCTAAACTGAACTTGTAGAAATAACACCAATCTGCGTACGAACTGAGATTTGTGCTTTCATGTACAAACAGATTCAGTAAAATGCAAAATAAAACATGAGGTAAGGCCGTAAGGGTTGGTTTTTGATCATGGATTTTTTATCTCTTCACAGGAAGGAAGTGGGTTTAGTGGATTTACGTGGTTAATTTTTCATGGAAGGACGGGAAGTGGGTTAAAACCTGAAGATGTAACTGTGGTGTAAAATTATTCCTTTGTGTGGGGTCATAATTGGGAAAGCTCTATTTTCTAATACTCATGTCAAAGCTGTTAACATCAGTTTTTTTGTTGGGTCAGAAAAAAGAAAAATCCAGTATTGGCCGTACATGCCTACTTTCCCATATAGGCCGCAACCAACAGCACTTCACCAGGGGATTGTAATTCCATTATCCAGTGGAAACATTTATGCAGTAAGATCCGGTATTGATTATCATAATGATGGTAACAAAAGATTTGATACTGATCATCGTAACAAAGAGATCACTGAGAATTTCAGCCATTAGATTACTGGCATTTGTTTATGAAGTCGGTTTCCAGTAACCCGAAAGTTCAATAGTAAGTTTTTGATTAGGTTATCAAACTGCTACCCCTCTTAATCATGTCTATTTTTCACTTTTTTTATTAACGCTAGGTCAATAATAGGGTTTCAATATAACTGTCGGCATTGGTTTTTATATGAATGCAATACCGACGGTCATTGTCGGCATTGTTTTGTAGATGAATCCAATACTGACAGTCTTAATAGGTATACAGTAAAAACTCCATATATTAATAGTCTTGGGACTTCATAAAAATATTAATATATAGAATTTATTAATATAGAGAGGTATACTAAAAAAAATTGCTCAACAAGAAGCTTTAAACATGCCCAAGAAATTGGAAATATTTTGGCTTCAACAAGAAGGTGCACATAGTAACGAGGTCTTACGCATACGCAAATCAAAAGATGCGATAAAAATCCAAAAAATTACATCCTTTTCTCAAACAACTAAAGATACATATTTTACTTTATCTTAAATTTTGATTTAACAAGATCTATAATTTTCCGATTATGTCGATTATATTAATATATGGAGGTAAATTCCTTATGACTAGAGAAATCTGTTAATATTAAAATATGGAGTTTATTACTATTTATAACTGGCCCAAGTTGGGATCATGATTTTTTATTAATACATGGAGTTTTTACTGTAGTTTTTTTGGCTAAATACAATGCCGACTCTAATTTAGTTATTTGGGACATTTGGGGATACTCAAGGGTGAATTAGTCATTACTTTTTTTTTTAAGGATAAGGGGTTTTTCAAATTACTTCATAATGTTTTTTTTTGTTGTTGTTGTTTTCAGAGTATCCCCCAATTTGTGGTGGTATCCCCCAATTGTGAGTTCCTCTTTTATCCTCCTAATATTATTAAATGGATGGAGAAAAACTATTAATTAATAACATGATTTCAGGTGAATTTCCTTTGTTGTGGTTAAAAGTTGAATCAAGCTATCTTCTTAGAGCTTTTGGCCCCACCAAAAAAATATAGACCAATAGAAACCTCCGGTTTTTTCACATCACCAATATTTTGTCCAATAACACCACCAACTTATTTTACAACGTATATTATTCAAAACCTAATTTTTTATTTTCCGTTTCGCTTCTTGTTTTCGCCGTTTCATCTCTATTCTTAAGATATGTTCTGATTTTGTATTGATGTATTCTTCTTTCACAGGTGATAAAACATGGATGTGGTAGGGATAATTGATTTTGCAGTTAAAGGTTTATGAGTTCTAAATATGTGTGAGTTAGGGTTTGTTCCTTTTCTCTAATTTTGATTTTTGGTTTCTTAATTTTTACTTATTCTAAACCTGTTTATATCCAGCTTGATACAGTTCTGGTTAAAATCCTCTGTAATTTTTAATTTTCCATTTTGGCCCCACCAAAAAAATATAGACCAATAGAAATCTACGGTTTTTTCACACCACCAATATTTTGTCCAATAACACCACCAGCTTATTTTACAACATATATTATTCAAAACCTAATTTTTAATTTTCCGTTTCGCTTCTTCTTACGCCGTTTTATCTCTATTCTTAAGATATGTTCTGATTTTGTATCGATGTATTCTTCTTTCACAGGTGATAAAACATGGATGTGGTAGGGATAATTGATTTTGCAGTTAAAGGTTTATGGGTTCTAAATATGTGTGAGTTAGGGTTTGTTCCTTTTCACTAATTTTGATTTTTGGTTTCTTAAGTTTTACTTATTCTAAACCTGTTTATATCCAGCTTGATACAGTTCTGGTTAAAATCCTCTGTAATTTTTAGAGCCTAACCATATTCTTCATTGATTGATTTCTTCTTAATCCTGTATGTTTTCTTTTAATTATTGATTTTGTTCCAAGTATTTTCCATTGTGTTTTATTTTGCAGATGGAATTTTTACTCAAAAATATACGGTAATATTCGGTTCTCTTAGTAAACCCTAACTTAATTATCCCTTTATCTGCTTATCTTATTAACCCGAATTCAGTTATCTTTTGTTTTGATTTTATTTTAGTTATTGATTGTTCATTGAGAATTTTTACTTTGATACGATTTAACTACTTTGTAAATCAGGCTTTCCCATTTTCCGCAATTTGAGTCATACCTAATTCAATAATGTCATTGGTAGTTCACAACACTGAGTTGGTGAAGGAAAAGATACTGTTGGATTCTACAATTAGGGAAATCAAACTATTTTCCAAATTCTCATTTGTTTACAAGTTAGATGGGAATCATGGGATCAATGATTATATGCATAATTAACTCAGGTTAATTTTATGTATCCAATATATTCAATGTTTACTTTGGTTTCCGCGATTTCTAAATTGGATTTTCATTGATTGGTTTGCTCATTCTAACCTTTATATGGTCTGTTGTTCGTAGGAAAGAGAAGGATGAAAATCAAGCTTTTTTCATAGGTTGTTTGGATTTATGAGAAAGTTGTGTATGCAGCTCATTGTAGTAGCTTGAAGCACTTGCTACCTATCTATACAAACTGGATTCAAAACTGTCACCGCAGTAACTGGAGTGCTTGCTACCTATATGCTCAAAATGTGAGGTATATCCTTTTTGCATTGGTGATTTTGCAATGATTACACCCATGAAATTTGAATTGTATCCTTCACATATTTGTTTACTTCATGTTCGTGTTTTTGAGCTGTAATTATGAAATTACTGGGTGTTATTACTGAATCCAAATGAAACTATGAGAAGTAGTGTTATTACCAGAGAACATGCCTAAAAGAAAGGTATAATTGTAACATGTTTAAATTGGAAATTAGACTTTTGATTGATCTAGGCCAATGTTGTTTAGAAGTTGGGATTTCCGTGCTTGGTTCATGGTGATCCTGACTTGGGCATTAGTTATCTTGACCATTAGTGATCTTGACTTGGGCACTTATCAAGATGAAAAGGTGCAACTGAATTTTGAGCCCACATTTTTATATATTTTTAGGGAGGTTTTAGAATATATTTCTAAAAACTGGAAAGTCAAGTACACTTGATACACTACTCATTTTGCCTGGTTTTCTTTTCCCATATAAAAGGATATTGCAAACATCCTGTGGCTGTCGAGATTTAATTAAGTAGGGACCTATTTTGTTTCCCTTATGATAAAATATATGCATATGACAAGAAACAATTGAACCATTGACATGGCCCGAAGTATTGCGCCTGTTTGCTTTGTCTACTGGGTTCGGACCACAATTGAAACAATCAGTAAGCTAAAGGTAAATTCTCTGCTTGGCATCCAAGAATTTACATAGATTTACTTATTCAGTTCAAAAAGTACTTAGCATATGCATACAAAGGTATCAGGTCCATGAACTCTTTCTAGATCTCTATTTTTTTTTAGGAATGACAAAATATAAGTAAAACTTGAGAAGATAAAACCCCATCAACACTAAGTGTCATATTTTCTTGGGGAAGATAAAACTCTTAATCTCATTGTTTTTGACTATTAGTAGGTGTCCATTAGTCCATTTTTAATATAGAAACTAATATGAACTTTATTCATGTACCTCTGGATCACTACCAAAGGAACTTCACACTCTTATTTCGTCTAAAAACGGAATTGTCGCAATAGATGGCCTCAGAGAGCTTACTTGGTTGCATGTTCTCGACTTAAGTTACAATAGATCTCCCTTATCATCCATGGTATATTTTGCTTAAATCATATATGATTTTCTTTCGTTTCAATATTTATTGGAGTCTAATGAATAACAGTTTCCGCGAAATAGATTTTTGTACACATAAAACAAATATTCTTAGTTTGGATGTTTGTGTTTGTTTATTGTCGTATTAATGCTTCAATGAGTTCATCCTCCGTGTGACTCAAACTTCAGTCAAAAATATTTTATTGTTCATCTTTGGCTTTTACCGTATGTAAATTACAAGCCGAAGTTCTCATTAGCTCTATCCCTTTATCCTTATGGAGCAGAGATGAATTAAACTTTCTTGCTTTAGCTTTATGCTTAACAATCACTTGCGCTTGAAGTGTCATTATATTAAATCCCACTTGCATTAAAAAGCAGTATTTGCTATCTTAGCTCAAATGGAAGAGCACATGGTTTTTAACCATGTAGATGTGTGGTTCGACTCCCACAGATGGTATTGCTATTTGAGTAAGATAAAACTAACTTGTAATTATACAGTTCAACAAAGGCCTATAATTAAAAGGGAGCGGGGTCATATATCATCTTGGTCATGATTCATGGCTCTGATTAGAGTTGCACCTATAGCTGAAGAACACAAACAATACTACCATTAGTAAAGATAGATTTGTAGCTTCTCCTTTTCCATAATTAAAAGGTGAGTTCCTTGGTTTGATGAGTTTTCTGTTGGTTCACATTTATTTAGCGACAGACTGCTTAGGATAATGGGGTTTAATGAAATGCTATTTGTACATCATTGATAGCTTGACATATTATTTTAAGTAAATGTATAGGTACATTTCAGGTAATCTTATATCGTAGTGTTAAATCATTTTAGGTGTTGTTAAAAATGTTTTCCTTTATTAGCGACTTGAGGCTCAGTTTTGGTTGGTAGTTTAGCAGTTAGTAGGTTAGTCTTTTCATAGGTTATCAAGGCAAGGTAAACACTTAGGCTATGTTCCAATTTTATTTCCCCGCCACGTTATTTGTTTGAATGTTTTTTTTGTAGTTCAAATTTCATGTTTTTTTAGACAAGTAGTTCTCCTTATTTGCTAACATTGAAAACATAGTTTAACCTACAAGTTTATATATAAGATCCAAAATTTACTTAAATTCGGTGAGAACAAAATTGAGCCCGTGCAGCGCACGGGCGCACCACCTAGTGTAATCTTTAATAGCAACTAGTAAATAAGTACTCCCTCTGTTTCTACAAAATAGGCAGGTTTGTGTGCAAATTTACCAGCCAGGGTATGATGTCCCAATTTATCCTTAACATCACTTATGATTGGCGAAATGGTAGACATAATTTACATTTTTGTCAAAACGGACTATACTCAATTTTTTTCCCGACCCAAACTTCTCACGTATGCCTACTTACTAACCAGGGTCGGAAAAGTATACATGTCCTTGCGGTCGAGCAAAGGTGGTCTATTATGGGAGAGCATTATATATTGAACTTTACCACCGCCCTTACTAAGGGGTGGTCAAAATTGGTGATTTGACTTTAATACCCTTAAGCTAATTAACTTAAAACTAAACCCTAAAATTAAAAACTAAAAAACTCTTAATCTTCCCTAATCTCTCTGCTCTTCCCTTTCATCTTCTTCCATTTCTTCCATCAACCGAAAATCTTCAACTCTGATTTTCCAAAAAAACGGTTGATTCTAAACGATCAAGCAACAAAAAAGATTCAACAGGTAATACCAAAAGATCAAATCAGAGGAAAAAGGTAAGGGAAAAGCAATGGCCAGTGAAATCCGTGAACCAAAAAATTCAATCCCTGAGAATGTTAGTCGGCAGGGTCGTAAAATGCATATCTTGACGACTTTTCATAATTGCCATGGCGATTGTAAATTTTTTCAACAGCCGGCGGGGTATATTTTTTGAAGACCTTGCCGACTAATACATGATTCCATATTTTTCTCAACAGACGGCAGGGTATTTTTCAACAGCCGACGAGGTATTCTTTTTTTAGACCTTGCCGACTAATACATGATTCCATATTATTCTAAACAGCCGGCAGGGTATTTTTTAATAGCCGACATTTTTTTTTTGTAGACCTTGCCGACTAATACTTGATTCCACATTTTTCTAAACAGCCGGCAGGGTATTTTTTTGTAGACCTTGCCGATTAGTATTACTCATCTCATGTGTGTCAAAAATAATAAAGTCGACATTGTATTCATTTGAATATCTTGCCGGCCAAAGTTAGTCGGCATCGTCTCCATTCATCGACCTTACCGGCCAAGAACGTCGGCTTCTTTTGCATTCGTCGACCCTGCCGAATTTTTATAGTTTCAGAACTGAAAGTGTTGATTTCTTCTTTAATTTTGAGTATGATTTCATACATCAGCTTTGCAATCCCCTTTTTAGAAGTGTTTGGGTAGTATGCTTTCATTTTCGTTGCAAAAGATTTCTCAGAACAATTTTTTTTCATCACAAATCTTCCCACATGAGTTCAATCAAAAACAAAATTTCATAACTTAAATTCATAAGTTTTAATCTTGTTAGAGCAATGCTCGGTCGAACTCGCAAGGGTTGCTATCTCAAGCTTGTTGTCAAGTTTATTTGCCAAAACTATAAGTCTTGATTTCTAGTCTACTTATAGCTAAGTCTCGGACTAGGATAGAAAGTGTAGTTGAGCTCTAGATTCCACGACGTTCATCATGCAAAGACAGAAAACTACTCAAGGTATGTGGAGACTTGAACTCATCTATCACTCAAAAGTCTATCTACTCTATCTCCTATCTTGAGACAAAAGTCGTATTGCTATATAGACTTCGATTATACACATTTACTATTTCAAGCCGAGTTTATCTCGCTTATCTATTTCTCGAAATATGTGTTGGTAAGCTTTCGCTTTGGCCAAGTTCATCTTTACAAGTGACGAAAGTCATGTTGATTATTTCAATATCTTGAAAATTGCCTTGATGAAAAATAGTGTGTGAATAACCTCTATTTAACATCCCCTAAGAATATTTCAATGATTTAAATAAAGAGTTTAGAACATGTAACCATCTTTGGATATAAGCATATAATGTGTTCGTGCATTAGTGTATAAGTCCAAAACTGGGAACCAAATGTGTGCATACTTGTGTGTGTACTAAATGGTTGATGGAGACTGGGTAAGTATGCGTACCCGTACGCATACTGGCGGAAGTTCACGTCCGTGAATTTCTGCTGAGTTTGGAAATCAAAACCAACTCAATCCGGTTACCTAAGTATGCGTACCCGTACGCATACTGGCGGAAAGTTCACGTCCGTGAATTTCTGCTAAGTTTGGAAACCAAAACAAACTCAAATCCGGTTACTTAAGTACGCATACTTAAGGGTGTTACTTTCTAAAATTGGTTTGTTCATGAACTAAAACATTTATATATTAAGGAGTGCAATTTGAAAACCGTGGCTATAATGTTCATGAATCGATTCGAGTGAATCAAAACCAATTTTGCTTGGATTGTGTTAGAGCATTGCTTGGTCGAACTCGTAAGCGTTGCTATCTCAAGCTTGTTGTCAAGTTTAGTTTCCAAAACTATAAGTCTTGATTTCTAGTATACTTATAGCTAAGTCTCGGACTAGGATATGAAGTGTAGTTGAGCTCTAGACTCCACGACGTTCATCATACAAAGACGAAGAACTACTTAAGGAACTGGTGGAACTTCATCGACTAAAAGGTATGTGGAGACTTGAACTTATCTATCTCTCAAAAAGTCTATCTACTCTATCTCATATCTTGAGACAAAAGCCGTATTTCTATTTAGACTTCGATTATACACATTTGATATTTCAAGCCGAGTTTATCTCGCTTATCTTTTTCTCGAAATATGTGTTGGTAAACTTTCTCTTAGGCCAAATTCATCTTTACAAGTGAAGAAAGTCATGTTGATTATTTCAATATCTTGAAAATTGCTTTGATGAAAAATAGTGTGTGAATAACCTCTATTTAACATCCTCTAAGAATGTTTAAATGATTAAAATAAAGAGTTTTGAACATGTAACCATCCTTGGATATAAGTATATGATGTGTTCGCGCATTAGTTTATAAGTCCAAAACCGGGAACCAAATGTATGCATACTTTTGTGTGTACTAAATGGTTGATGGAGACTGGGTAAGTATGCATACCCGTACGCATACTGGCGGAAATTCACGTCCGTGAATTTCTGTTGAGTTTGGAAATCAAAACCAACTCAATCCGGTTACCTAAGTATGCGTACCCGTATGCATACTGGCGGAAAGTTCACGTCCGTGAATTTCTGCTTAGTTTGGAAACCAAAATAAACTTAAATCCGGTTACTTAAGTACGCATACTTAAGCGTGTTACTTTCTAAAATTGGTTTATTCGTGAACTTAAATATATATAAACTAAGGAATGCATATTTGCAAACCGTGGCTATAAAGTTCATGAATCAATTCGAATGAATCAAAACCGATTTTGCTTTGATTGTGTCTTATATACTTTTATAAGATCTAAGCAATTGAACAACTCTTGAACTAGTTCATTTGAGTCATTTGGACTAGTTATGGTGAAGATGAATATGGTTTATATGAAAGTGCTCATATGGCTAACCATTTGGTTAACTACTGTTGAACCAACTAGGTGTACACGTTTAGGTACGGTTACTCAAACCTAAATGACGTATATTTCATTTGTGTATAACAAGGTAAGTTCGATCTAACAGTTGAAAGATATTAGCTTGAATCTAATCAGGTTTTCATCTAACGGTGAATATTAAATGCTTTGTTACCAAGGTAACTTAGATTGCAAACCCTGATTTGAAGACTATATAAAGGAGAACTCTAGCAACTGGGAAAGTTAATCACCACACCTCCTGTGTGATACTATTTGTATAAGCTAGAGTCGATTCTCCTTTAACCTTAGGTTTCTACCGAGACCCTGTAGGTTAACGACTTGAAGACTTAATTGGGATTGTGAAGCCAAACTCAACTATTTTCTCTGTAGTTGCGTGATCTGATCTTGCTGTTTCTATCGTGATTGAGTGCAATCGTAAGATTGGCTTGAGATTAATTTCTCCGATAGGCAAGATAGAAAAGTAGTCACAAACACCTTCGTCTCATCGTTTGTGATTCCGCAATATCTTGTTTCGCTAGTCGATTAAGATTATTGTGAAGTGATTGATAATTCTAGGCTGTTCTTCGGGAATATAAGTCCGGGTTATCGATTGGTTCCTGTTCACCTTGATTTATCAAAATACGGAACAAAACTTGTAGGTATATCTGTGGGAGACAGATTTATCTATTCTTGTAGACTTTTCTGTGTGATACAGATTTGTTTATTAAAGTCTTCGACTTTGGGTCGTAGCAACTCTTAGTTGTGGGTGAGATCAGCTAAGGGAATCAAGTGCGTAGTATCCTGCTGGGATCAGAGACGTAAGGTGCGCAATTGTACCTTGGATCAGTGTGAGATTGATTGGGGTTCAACTACAGTCCAGACCAAAGTTACTTTGTAGTAGGCTAGTGTCTGTAGCGGCTTAATACAATATGTGTTCAATCTGGACTAGGTCCCGGGGTTTTTCTGTATTTGCGGTTTCCTCGTTAACAAAACTTCTGGTGTTTGTGTTATTTCTTTTCCGCATTATATTTTGTTATATAATTGAAATATCACAGGTTATGCGTTGAATCAATCAATTGGGAAATCCGACCTTTGGTTGTTGATTGAAATTGATTGATACTTGAACATTGGTCTTTGGTATCGTTCAAGTTAATTTCTCTTGTATTCAATTAGACTCGCAGATTTCTATTTTTTTGAGTAAGGATTGAATCGAGAAATTGAGATATAACTCTTTGATATACTTTTTATTAAGATTGAGTCTGACCGTCTAGTTGATTCTCTTAAAAGTATATTGGAGTTAGTCCATACAGATTGCTAAGCGAATTGGGTGAGGTTGTTGTACCCCACTTTTTCAATTGGTATCAGAGCAGGCAAACACCTTAAACCTAATAAGTTGGTGTTTGACTGATCCCTAAAAGTCTATCCCTATGGGAAATTTCGTTGGGAAACTTGCTCTTGGCATCTGTAACGCATGCCAGAATTCCGTAAAGATTGTTCAAAGATTATTTATTAGACCTCTGGTCTCTTGTTATAATCCCGCTTCATCTAAGTCCTTGGAAAGCTTAGATAATGAGGAATAATCTATAAGAAAAATTAAAAGTTCTTCTAAGAAGGGTCTCTTGAAAAAACGCAGTCGAAGCTCAAGGATATGGAATCTTACTAGATTAACTCTTAATCTTTATGAGGAATACTATCGTAATGGATTAATTGACAAAGATCTATTTAGAGCATTTGAAAGCGCTTTCAAATTCTTAGTAAAGCTTAATTCCTTTGAGAATAATAATAGTTCTGATAAAAGTTCGGTACCTATTAAATCATGCATTCATGATGTACGAACTAGATCTATCTCCAACTCATGTGAAATTGATGAAAAGATTTCCTGTGAGTTCGGCATAGGTTATAATCTTCAGAAACAGTCTTTTCTTGGGTATAAGAAAAAGGATTCAAAACACTCTATTAATCCAGAGTATCATCTTTACTGTGATACTGTTCACAAAGATCAACCGGAAAATTTGTATGAGAATTTCTCTGCACATTTGGTCTCTTGGAAACAAGACTAGCTATACCCCATCTGTATATAACTTGATGTGGGGCAAGTAACGGTTGACTGTGTTGTCTGGGTTAATTTATTTTGTAAATCTTTTTCTACTTCTTCCTCCCAAGGTCAACTAAAAGTTTTGTAGGCTCCCTACTATTCTTTTATTGCACAATACTGATCTCTTCCAGTGTGCCAGTGTGCGTACCTTGGATGGTAAACGATTTTAAAAAAAAATAAAAAAAATCATCATTCTCTTTTGTGGGGCACGGGTCGTGAACGGGTCCAAACCCATTTGAGGCTACATAAGAAGCTAGTACGCGTACCCTTCTTATCCCTTGTAACGTCCGCGTATGTGAACTTTTCTAGGGTTCATGTATTTCCTCCATTAAAGCATCTTTGGAGAACAAAAAGTGAAAGGGTTTTCAAGAGACAAATCAAGTAAGTTCTTCCTTCACCTTGTACTCTCAATTTCTAGGTTTTATGGGAAATTTCAAGGTTTCAAATAAGGTTTCAAAAACTTTGGATGTATCTTCTTCTAGCATGAATCTTCCTCAATCTCAAGATTCTATTAGAATTAGATTTTTCAATGATTCTAGTAGTATGATCTTTGGAAGGATTGCTTCTAGTGGTTTCATTCTTGAAAAGAAGTTGGATTCGTCTAGTGGTCATAAAGAAGATTTGATTTGCTTTGAAAAGTTTAATCTTGGAAACATCTTTAATGGTCTTGGTGAAGGTTTTGACACTCTCACAAGGATTTTCTATGCCAACATTCATGATGTTGATCTTGAGAACATGGAATTCAAAACCATGATAAAAAGAGAGAAATTTCTTGTAGATAGAGAGTTGATATCAAGGATTACCAAAATTCCTTTGGGTAATTTTCGCCTCCCTAGACCAAGTGATGAAAGACCATCATATGAAGCCATCTCTCATGGTCTTTGTGGTAAGAGTGTTAATTGGAATGAAGGAAAGTTTCCTACAAATTATCTTAGTCTTGCTTTGATGTCCTTCGGAAAGCTTGGTATCTCTAATCTTTGTCCCTCCACAATTGAAAATTCTCGATGGAGTCGCGAGTTTGCGGAGTTGGTCTATTTCCTTGAATTGGGTACCCCAAGTCTCGATATTTGTGGGTTTATCATTTTTCAAATGATCTCGATGACTTCGCCCAACAAGAAGTTAGGCTTCCCGTGCTTAATTGGACAAATTTTTCAAGCACTCTCATTTGCTCCAATTGGCAACTCTCTTGGAACTCCCAATCTCGTTCGCCCATGTACCTTTAAGCGTATGAAGGAGAATGTGTATAAAAGACAAAGATATAATTCCCTTGACATCACTTGTGATCCTACCACTTTGAGTCTTCTTCAACAAATTCACAAAGGTATGCTTAAGATCAATTCAAGGGTAAAGTGTGTGCAAGAACAATTGTGTTTGATTGTAACCACGTTTCCTGAAATCAAGGAAGACATGGATATTATTCAAGGCTCTTGGATGGTTTCAGAAGATGAAGATGATGAGTAATCTCTTTTACTCTTAATGTCTAGGAAAACTTCTTATGAGAATTTTATTCTTGTGTTTTTAAGAAGAATAACTAGAGTTTGGATTAGCCTTTATTGTGATTACACATAGCTATGACCAACAATTTTCATCCTCATTGTTTTTAGATTTATTTGTTTAAATTCTAAAGTTTGTTTGGAAGATGATTTTGCAGTATTAATCTTTATAGTTTTATATATTGTAATTTGTTTTGGGATATGTGTGTTTGCGTCCGTGAACTATGATTGTCCCATACGTTGTCAAAAGCTAAGTCTTTCGTACGTCGATATACAAGTATTGATAAAAGAATGAATAAAATTTTGACAAAAACAAAAGTTAAGCCTTTTATGTCATTATGCAAATATTGATGGAATAAAGGATTAGCTTTTGTTTACAAAGATTAAGTCTATTATATGTCATTGTGCAAATAGTGATGAAAGATAGAATGAATCTTTGTCTATTCCGCAGTATTGATCTTCCCTGATCCATTTTTTTTATGTATATACTGTGTGGCTCCATAAGTTTTCTTATGTTGAGCATTTTCCAATTAGATTAATCATGGGTTCTCTTGTGGTTAATTTAGTTGAGTATTCTGGTTGAATTAATCATGGGTTCACTTGTGGTTAATTCAATTGAGTATTTTGGATATAAATTCATATTCTTATGTGATTTATTGTTGTCCAAAGAAATCCTTATTTTCTCGTGAAAGTAAGGTCGCTCTTGTTGTTCTTTCGGGAATGACATTATATGGGGGAGAGTTCTTATTTGAACTTGTGCTTAATTGCCAAATATTTGTGGGGAGTGCGGCTGTGGAACATTATAGGGGTTATCTTGTATCTTTATAAACTCCTTGATGAATGCATTTAGTTTCGACTATATGATTGCATCTAAAAAGTTGATATGTGCTTTCTTTTGGTCATGAAATGTCTCTATGGAAATTTAAATAGGATCCCACTAGTTTTCGTACCTTTGCCAATTTTATTGACAAAAAGGGGGAGAATTAATGTGTAGTTCACACTACAAATACATATGGTTTTCGGATCATTATGTAAGGGGGAGTGGTTTCCATGTGAGATGGAGTATTGACTAAGGGGGAGTGATACATATCACCATAGTATTGTTGTCGAAGTTGTGATACAATTGAACTTTGATGTTGTGTAATAATACTATGATACTGTGTAACAATGATCGAGAGCTTTTGTTTTCTCATTGATATGGCTACGGATTTTCAACAACGATGATGCTGAACTTACAACCTTTGGAATCATTAGAGTACTTGGAAGTGACAAAAATTTCGAGTAATGTTGAAGAACCAAGGAGATCATGCATGTGGAAGAGAAGCTGCAAAGTTTATTTTTTGTATTCCATATGTATTGATAGTTTTGTCACTAAAATTGACAAAGGGGGAGATTGTTAGAGCATTGCTCGGTCGAACTCGCAAGCGTTGATATCTCAAGCTTGTTTTCAAGTTTAGTTTCCAAAACTATAAGTCTTGATTTCTAGTCTACTTATAGCTAAGTCTCGGACTAGGATATGAAGTGTAGTTGAGCTCTAGACTCCACGGCGTTCATCATACAAAGACGAAGAACTACTCAAGGAACTGGTGGAACTTCATCGACAAAAAGGTATGTGGAGACATGAACTTATCTATCACTCAAAAAGTCTATCTACTCAATCTCCTATCTTGAGACAAAAGTCGTATTGCTATATAGACTTCGATTATACACATTTGCTATTTCGAGCCGAGTTTATCTCGCTTATCTTTTTCTCGAAATATGTGTTGGTAAGCTTTCTCTTAGGACAAATTCATCTTTACAAGTGACGAAAGTCATGTTGATTATTTCAATATCTTGAAAATTGCTTTGATGAAAAATAGTGTGTGAATAACCTCTATTTAACATCCTCTAAGAATGTTTCAAAGATTAAAATAAAGAGTTTAGAACATGTAACCATACTTGGATATAAGCATATGATGTGTTCGCGCATTAGTTTATAAGTCCAAAACCGGGAACCAAATGTATGCATACTTGTGTGTGTACTAAATGGTTGATGGAGACTGGGTAAGTATGCATACCCGTACGCATACTGGCGGAAGTTCACGTCCGTGAATTTCCGCTGAGTTTGGAAATAAAAACCAACTCAATCCGGTTACCTAAGTATGCGTACCCGTATGCATACTGGCGGAAAGTTCACGTCCGTGAATTTCTGCTGAGTTTGGAAACCAAAACAAACTCAAATCTGGTTACTTAAGTACGCATACCCGTACGCATACTTAAGCGTGTTACTTTCTAAAATTGGTTTATTCATGAACTTAAATATATATAAACTAAGGAATGCATATTTGCAAACCGTGGCTATAAAGTTCATGAATCGATTCGAGTGAATCAAAACCGATTTTTCTTCGATTGTTTCTTGTATACTTCTATAAGATCTAAGCAATTGAACAACTCTTGAACTAGTTCATTTGAGTCATTTGGACTAGTTATGGTGAAGATGAATATGGTTGATATGAAAGTGCTCATATGGCTAACCATTTGGTTAACTACTGTTGAACCAACTAGGTGTAGACGTTTATGTACGGTTACTCAAACCTAAATGACGTATATTTCATTTGTGTATAACAAGCTAAGTTCGATCTAACGGTTGAAAGATATTAGCTTGAATCTAATCAGGTTTTCATCTAATGGTGAATATTGAATGCTTTGTTACCAAGGTAACTTAGATTGCAAACCCTGATTTGAAGACTATATAAAGGAGAACTCTAGCAACTGGGAAAGTTAATCCCCACACCTCCTGTGTGATACTAGTTGTATAAGCTAGATTCGATTCTCCTTTAACCTTAAGTTTCTACCGAGACCCTGTAGGTTAACGACTTGAAGACTTCATTGGGATTGTGAAGCCAGACCCAACTATTTTCTCTGTAGTTGCATGATCCGATCTTGCTGTTTCTATCGTGATTGAGTGCAATCGTAAGATTGTCTTGAGATTAATTTCTCCGATAGGCAAGATAGAAAAGTAGTCACAAATCTGTAGCGCACAGATTATGTTCGGTAAGGCTGTAGAATTCGATTGGATTCTTCTAAAAAGGTATATCTATAAACTTGAGCAAGATTTGTGTTTTTATTTGCTTAGAGTACTTATAATGAACCATGTACCTTGCTTATAGTTCATTTCTACCTAACTTGATCTGTGTTTAAGGTTCTTAAATGTTTAGGTTTGAAAATAGTAGTTCGAGATGTTACTTCATGGTACATATACCAGGTATGCATACCATCATTTAAAATCAAAATCCAGGTGTTTTAGTACGCATACCTGTTTGCATACTGCTCCAGGTCATGAAAATTCGTTTGCAAACCCGTATGCATACTTGCCTGTAGACGTCGATTTTTGGTAAACTTATTTTGGCCGTAACTTCTTCGTCCGAACTCGGAATGACCTCATTTGTTTTTCATTCTCTTCCTCTTTGAATTCTCTTTAAAATGTAGATGAGAATTCCTGAATTTGGAAGAGTTAAGATTGGTCTTTGTCCTGACTCTTGTTTTTGAGTGTTTTGCTCCGTTTCGTCGCTCTTTTTCCACGTCTCTTGGACTTGGGCACTTGGATTCTTGGAGTAATTCTCTTCTAAGATCATTTTTAGCTTTTACAAGAATGTTGTTGGTGAATCACAAAGAAGGAAGTTCAAGAATGGGCAGTAGTACGTATTACTATGGGATTCTTGAATGTTCACAATCATCTTTTGTGAACTATTGTGCATGGTCGATAATGACTTTGTATATTCTTCTTTGTTAAGAAAATCTTTTTATACGCCTTTGGTAGTTATTCTTGGTGTAAATCCGTGCGAAAAAGATTGATTCTACCCTTTAAGGACAAATCATCTTGTATGTGCATTACGAGTTTTTCTTGATGTCTAGGAAACTTCTTATGAGAATTTATTCTTGTGTTTTAAGAAGGATAACTAGGGTTTGGAATAGCCATTATTGTGAGTACACATAGCTATTTCCAATGATTTTCATCTTGCAATGTTTTTAGATTTATTTGTTTAAATTCTAAAGTTGAATTGGAAGATTTATTTGCAGTATTAATCTTTTTGGTTTTATATATTGCAACTTGTTATGGGATATATGTGTTTGCATCCATGAACTGTGATTGTCCCATACGTGGTCAAAAGTTAAGTCTTTCATATGTCAGTATACAAGTATTGATAAAAAATTGAATGAACTTTTGACAAACAAAAGTTAAGCCTTTTATGTCATTATGCAAATATTGATGGAAGAAAGGAAGAACTTTTGCTTACAAAGATTAAAGTCTATTATATGTCATTGTGCAAATAGTGATGAAGAATAGAATGAATCTTTTTTTATTCCACAGTATTGATCTTCCCTGATCCATATTTTTTATGATAAATACTGTGCGGCTCCGTAAGTTCTCTTATGTGAGCATTTCCGATTAAATTAATCATGGGTTCTTTTGTGGTTAATTTAATTGAGATTTTTGGATACAACTTCATGTTTCATGTGATTTGTTAATGTCCAAAGAAATCCTTCTTTTCTTGTGAAAGTAAGGTCGCTCTTGTTGTTCTTTCGGGAATGACATTTTATGGGGGAGACTTCTTAATTGAACTTGTGCTTAATTGCCAAATATTTGTGGGGAGTGCGGCTGTGGAATATTATAGGGGTTATATTGTATCTTTATAATCTCCTTGATGAATGCATTTAGTTTCGGCTATATGTAAGGCTGCACATGGTCCAGTACGGCCCGGTTCTCTTATGGAACCGGTCCCTGTACTTGGTGTTGACCGGTACCTCATTTTGAGGACCTGTACCTATACCTGTACCTGGACTTGTACCTGTACTTCCGGTACAGGTCCAGTTCCACACCGGTACCAGGTTTTTACCTGAACTGTCCAATCTTCATTACTCAAAAATTCAATCAAACATGGAATTAAATTTCCTAAAACACTACTCACTATCTGCTGTACAGCCTAGAAATCTCGCCTAAAAGCCCTTTCTTGATTTGTCTTACTATAGGTAATGAAATCATGTGAGAAACAAAAGAATCTTTAGAACACCTTACTGTACCAAGTCCCCTAAGCAGAATAAATTCATTTCCACACTCAAAAGCTCGATTGCAATCTAAGCATCATACGGAAAGCAAGCATCAACAACAATGTTATTATATTTCAGTGTGACAACTTATTTACTTCCCAGAACACATTGAGAAGTAAAGCAAGTTGCAAATGATGAAAGTGAAACTCACACCAAGGACTCAAATAATGCAGGAATTATAAACAACGCACTTACTAATATGAATAATTTGTGATTAACATTCACCCCATATTCGAAATGTAAGAGAAATATGAGTTTTTAAATCCTACAAAATACCATATTCATCCAAAATAGAGAACCTAGACCATGTCTTCAAAACTTACTACTAATTGGTGTTAACCAATTACGAACAACACCCATCTCTTCCACGAATTTAATCCAATTACTACTTCCAATTCAAAATCTAACTGAAACCCAATTTTTGTAATTTCAAACCCTAACTTCAATTCCTTCTTGTCAATCATCCATCAAAACTCAAAACCACCTATATTTATGTTCTTCTCGACCTAATTCAACACCACTAGCAGAAACCCAGGCTTGATTTCCTTCTCAATTTATCAAATCTCATTGAGAACAGCATATCAAATCTACTTCTCGTCTTTGCTTTTCTTCTCCACTGAAATCTCAATCAATTCCTTCCTCGTTCAGTTGCCGCCACAAAACTATCTCATCTCCATTAGTCACTCATCTGAAGTTGCTTTTCTCTATTCCTCCCTCTAATTCTTTCTTACAAAAGCCTAGCCGCCATGGATAAGAATAAGAAATAAGAAGAATGATGAGTGAAATCAGTTCCTCGATAGATATGACTCTCAGTACCTAAAGTGGACGGCTGCGATTAAAATCTGATCAAAATATCAACGACTGGTATTAACCGGTTCTTATGGTCCGGTACAAGCCGGTACCACCCAAAGAACCGTTCCCTGTACCTAGTCCTATCCCGGTTCTCAAATTCAGTACCGGTTCCGGTACGGTTTCGATCCGGTTTTTCTGGTTCCAGTCCGGTACAGGTCTTCTTGACCGGTTCTTGTGTATCCTTAGCTATATGATTGCATCTAAAAAGTTGATATGTACTTTCTTTTGGTCATGAAGTGTCTCTATGGAAATTTCATTAGGATCCCACTAGTTTCCGTACCTTTGCCAATTTTATTGACAAAAAGGGGGAGAATTAATGTTTAGTTCACACTACAAATTCATATGGTTTTCGGATCATTATGTAAGGGGGAGTGGTTTTCATGTGAGATGAAGTATTGACTAAGAGGGAGTGATACATATCACTATAGTATTGTTGTCAAAGTTATGATATAATTGAACTTTGATGCTGTGTAATAATACTACGACACCGTGGAACAATGATTGAGAGCTTTTGTTTTCTCATTGTTATGGCTACGGATCTTCAACAACGGTGATGCTTATTTAAATATCTTTGGAATCATTGGAGTACTTGGAAGTGACGAAGATTTTGAGTAATGTTGAAGAACCAAGGAGATCATGCATGTGGAAGAGAAGCTGCAAAGTTTATTTATTTTGTATTCCGTATGTATTGATAGTTTTGTCACTAAAATTGACAAAGGGGGAGATTGTTAGAGCATTGCTCGGTCGAACTCGCAAGCGTTGCTATCTCAAGCTTGTTGTCAAGTTTAGTTTTCAAAACTATAAGTCTTGATTTCTAGTCTACTTATAGCTAAGTCTCGGACTAGGATATAAAGTGTAGTTGAGCTCTAGACTCCACGGCATTCATCATGCAAAGACGAAGAACTACTCAAGGAACTGGTGGATCTTCATCGACAAAAAGGTATGTCGAGACTTGAACTTATCTATCACTCAAAAGTCTATCTACTCTATCTCCTATCTTGAGACAAAAGTCGTATTGCTATATAGACTTCGATTATACACATTTGCTATTTCGAGCAGAGTTTATCTCGCTTATCTATTTCTCGAAATATGTGTTGGTAAGCTTTCGCTTTGGCCAAGTTCATCTTTACAAGTGACGAAAGTCATGTTGATTATTTCAATATCTTGAAAATTGCTTTGATAAAAAATAGTGTGTGAATAACCTCTATTTAATATCCTCTAAGAATGTTTCAATGATTGAAATAAAGAGTTTAGAACATGTAACCATCTTTGGATATAAGCATATAATGTGTTCGCGCATAGTGTATAAGTCCAAAACCGGGAACCAAATGTATGCATACTTGTGTGTGTACTAAATGGTTGATGGATACTGGGTAAGTATGCGTACCCATACGCATACTGGCGGAAGTTCACGTCCGTGAATTTCTGTTGAGTTTGGAAATCTAAACCAACTCAATCCGGTCACCTAAGTATGCGTACCCGTATGCATACTGGCGGAAAGTTCACGTCCGTGAATTTCTGCTGAGTTTGGAAACCAAAACAAACTCAAATCCGGTTACTTAAGTACGCATACCCGTACGCATACTTAAGTGTGTTACTTTCTAAAATTGGTTTGTTCATGAACTAAAACATTTATATATTAAGCAATGCAATTTGCAAACCGTGGCTATAATGTTCATGAATCGATTCGAGTGAATCAAAACCAATTTTGCTTCGATTGTGTCTTGTATACTTCTATAAGATCTAAGCAATTGAACAACTCTCGAACTAGTTCATTTGAGTCATTTGGACTAGTTATGGTGAAGATGAATAAGGTTGATATGAAAGTGCTCATATGGCTAACCATTGGTTAACTATTGTTGAACCAACTAAGTGTAGACGTTTAGGTACGGTTACTCAAACCTAAATGACGTATATTTCATTTGTGTATAACAAGCTAAGTTCGATCTAACGGTTGAAAGATATTAGCATGAATCTAATCAGGTTTTCATCTAACGGTGAATATTTAATGCTTTGTTACCAAGGTAACTTAGATTGCAAACCCTGATTTGGAGACTATATAAAGGAGAACTCTAGCAACTGGGAAACCTAATCACCACAGCTCCTGTGTGATACTAGTTGTATAAGCTAGAGTCGATTCTCCTTTAACCTTAGGTTTCTACCGAGACCCTGTAGGTTAACGACTTAAATACTTCATTGGGATTATGAAGTCAGACCCAACTATTTTCTCTGTAGGTGCGTGATCTGATCTTGCTGTTTCTATCGTGATTGAGTGCAATCGTAAGATTGGCTTGAGATTAATTTCTCCGATAGGAAAGATAGAAAAGTAGTCACATACATCTTCGTCTCATTGTTTGTGATTCCGCAATATCTTGTTTCGCTAGTCGATTAAGATTATTGTGATGTGATTGATAATTCTAGGATGTTCTACGGGAATATAAGTCCGGGTTATCGATTAGTTCCTGTTCACCTTGATTTATCAAAAGACGGAATAAAACTTGTAGGTATTTTTGTGGGAGACAGATTTATCTATTCTTGTAGACTTTTTTGTGTGATACAGATTTGTTTATTAAAGTCTTCGACTTTGGGTCGTAGCAACTCTTAGTTGTGGGTGAGATCAGCTAAGGGAATCAAGTGCGTAGTATCCTGCTGGGATCAGAGAAGTAAGGAGCACAACTGTACCTTGAATCAGTTTGAGATTGATTGGGGTTCAACTACAGTCCAGACCGAAGTTAGTTTGTAGTATGCTAGTGTATGTAGCGGCTTAATAGAGCGTGGTGTTCAATCTGGACTAGGTCCCGGGGTTTTTCTGCATTTGCGGTTTCCTCGTTAACAAAACTTCTGGTGTCTGTGTTATTTCTTTTCCGCATTATATTTTGTTATATAATTGAAATATCACAGGTTGTGCGTTTGCATCGATCAATTGGTAAATCCAACATTTGGTTGTTTATTGAAATTGATTGATCCTTGAACATTGGTCTTTGGTACCGTTCAAGGTATTTCTCTTATATTCAATCAGGCTCGCAGATTTCTATTTGTTTGAGTAAGGATTGAATCGAGAAGTTGAGATATAACTCTTTGATATACTTTTCATTAAGATTGAGTCTGACTGTCTAGTTGATTCTCTTAAAAGTATATTGGAGTTAGTCCATATAGATTGCTAAGTGAAATATTGGGTGAGGTTGTTGTACCCCCACTTTTTCAAATCTGCTTAATTAATTCATCTAAACTCAATTAATTAACCTAATTAGAATTTTTAGTTTAAGTAAACAAGGGTATATTAGCCATTTAGAAAATACATGGTTAAGGGGTGTCATGTTTTACTTCAAAATGACCCGGATTTTGTTTCATTAGGTATACCCCAATCTCGCCAGGTTAAATTAGTGTCAAGTTTTAGTTTTGACGATAAACTGTCAAAATGTTACATCAATTTCAAGTTATTATAGTATTGATAAAAAAAACAGGGTCGGAAGTACCGGGTATCCCATATATATCGAGTCAAGAATACATGACACAGTTTGAATAACTTTTGCTATGTAAAGAGTCCAATAGATAATTGTATGGTTGTTATTATTTGTGGGTGGCTGTTTATTACCATAATTTCAAACCGTGTTTCTTAAATTTCTTAAAAAACTGAAACGCTTAATGCGCTTAATGGCCAAGATTAAAACGCTTAATGGCCGAGTAACGAAGAAACATGGGCTCAAACCCAAGAGGCGACAAAAAGAGAAAAAAAACAAAAAATCTGAAGAATTGAAGAATTAAGCCACCATCACTATACAGAAAGAGAAAACATTAGATTCACTCGCTTTTACTTTCGAAGGTTGGATTTTTTTTTAAGCATTCGAAGGTTGGAGTTGATTGGCGTTATAGGTATGTTACATCCAAAATTTCAGATATTTCCTTCTTTTAACCGTCAGATGATCAATGGAGAAATCCCAAAATATAATCGACTCAATGGTGCTACAGGTTCTACAGCTGATTTGGGGAACAATTAATATTTATCCGGTATAATTTGAAGGGGATTCTACCAAAATTTTAATTTGTGATGAATCAAGGAGGAGGTAATTCTGATGCTACGGTCACCATCTAAATCCCAATTTAGTGATGGTAACTATTCCACATTAAGAACCCTCATTTAAAAAAAAAAAAAATTGGGTTGGAAATTGTTGTTGATTCTCAATTAATTTTACAGGTTAATAATTGTTGATGATTCTATGCCAGGGGAATTATAAAAAAATGAACCGGTGTCAATGGTTGATGATTCTATAAATGGAGTTCATCTTATCAAAATTGTAGAGAAACAATGACATGAAAATAAGAACTACAATTAAGTTAAACCACTAACACCAAGCCTTCCAGGTTTATGCCCTTGCCCTGCTGCTTAGCAGAGCAAACTTGGGAGCTGGTAGTGAAGTATACTGCTGGTGGCAGAGCGTGTTGTTGTGTCCGGGTGGAAGAGAAATGGTAGAGTTGTCCGATGGCTGTTAGTGAGAAATTTAATTTACAATATTTAGTTTATTTTCGCTTAATACCTTTTTTTTTGGGGATTCATATCATAACGTCTACAGTTTGTATTATTCTTTTTACAGTCGAATATGTGAAGGTACTACATGAGCAAAATCATCGCTGTAAAATTCTACGAGTAATTAGATGTTTGAAGTACCATCAGGAGTAGTCTATGTGGTGGCCGATGTGGGAAAACAAAATTATCGGTACACTGTACAAAGTGGTAGGATATTGTGGTACACAAAAGGAAAAAGAGGATCATCTCCCCAGGTGACATTATTCCATTAGAAAAGCTATTGGAAAAAAATGGCCATTTGTGCTCCTACTAATTACTCATCTTATGAATGGAGATCTAAACAGTTTGTGTGTTTTTATATCAGCAGATGAAAGGATACAGCTGATGTATGAGAAAGGACAGAAGCAAAGGGATATAGTAAGTTTTTCTCTTGGATTTAATGGTTTTATTCTTGGATGCTTATAAAGTTTGATATGCCAAATTTTCACAATGTTAAAAAAAACTGGACACTCATAATTTTATAGTGTTTGGTACAATTGCCAGTAGTTTAAGTGGTCACTACAAATTTGTGAGTGTGTTATAGTCCACCACAGGTTCCTTATCAATTTGTCAACTATTGCAGTAGGGATTAGCTGAAAATCACCATTAAGTACCATTGTTCTCTGTTAACCCAGCCGGATTTTTCTGCCCGTTCATGCCTTACTCCCTACCTTTGCTCTAAAAGGGGTTCTAAGCAGTTTGTGAGTTTTAATATAAGGAGTCTAACAATAGGGGGACTTCGAGCAGCAGAAAGAACGAAAACAAAAGACAAAAAGATCCTAAAAGAGATAAAGTAACTTATCTCCATTTTATATCCTAATTAAAGCTCGAATTGTTTATTGTATGCTCTAACAGCTTTTGCCGTCCCTGTCCAAAGATTACAGCAACCCCTTACTTTAGCTTCAGTTATTGCATCCAAATTGTCTGTGGTGCTATTTTTTCCTGGAGATTTTTAACCTCTCGACGACTTCTATTTTAAATTTCCATTATAGTGGATTACTCCGCACTCCGTGTAATTAAATATTTTGGTAAGACTAATTGCAGATTGGTTTTACTGGGGATTAAAGAAGGTGACAACATTTAGTATATTGCATGGTAGATTCATGTAAGTGAATTTTTTTCTTTTAGGCACATATCAAGATCTTTACAGTTGCATATTATCCTCTCTTTTTTTGATACACGAAACCATTATGCTTTTTGCAGTGGCATATTATCCTTTTTGTACCCCATTAGCCGTAAGTTATAATCCACAAGAACTACATACCTTACTAGGCGGTACCCGTAAGTTATAGTCCATACAAATTACATATCTTACTAGGTGCTCGACTATTGTGCTTGGCAAACGAGGACAATGACCACCAAGTAACATTGTTCATTCGATTCAACATCCTCAACCCCGGTTGACAATGTGTAGGTATATCGTTATTTTCTGGAACCAAGTTATCGTCGCCTTTTTCTTAATCATGCGGTATAATTTTTACATTCAGGTTCCTCATTGATGGTATGGTCTTGGAAGTTAAAGCCCTCGCAAGAGATCAATATACCTGGTGCTAAGAGAAAAATTGTTAAACTTCAATGTGACCCTACAGATATCTGTTCTGTTTAAACTTCAAATGGAAATGATATTGGCATATGGATTACTACTGGAATCAATGGAGGAACTAGACTGAGGCATATCCGGATGCGTCACTTAATATTTCAGTTTGTACTATGTGTTCTCAAAAGTTACAATTCATGTCGTATCTTATAATAGGTGAAGTGTGAGTCCGTTTGTTTGGAAAGTGATTACATTTTTTAGCTTCATCTTTTTGGTTTTTAAACGTTGCTTCCATTTATAACTAATAATGCCCATTTGAGTTTTTAAGTTCCCGACATGCGTGTTTATCTGTGATTACAGATGTTATGGAAGGTGTGGCTCAATCCCGTTGTACCGGATGTGTAGGGCATGTCTCCAGGGAGATGTCAGTGGGAGCAAGAGAATTCTGCCTAATTCAAATTTCGTTTATTTAAGGTAATTGTGGTTCCAAATTGTAGCATACATTTTACTGCATCTCAGTAGGAGTAACAATACTTCCATTGAGTAGTTTCCGCAACATTGTGGCTGTCCGAGAACTAAAATTTCAATTTTGGAACATCTATACAGTGGTCAGTACAATCTTATTTTGTTAGCGTTTCATGTCTATTTAATGTTGTCTTTACATTTTATGTGTTCTTGGTAATTCATAAATCACTCACTCAACGCATAATTTTAACTGGGGTTATTAGTTGTCTGAATTTGGGTGTCAATTTTTATTTAGCTCATCAGTTGGGTTCAAAGCAGAGACAACGAAAAATAACAATAGGACCGGCTTAGATGGGTCGGTTTCAGCATTGCTATTTGGGTTCAGAGTGAGTGGAAGTATATTAACTGGGTGTTAGTGTTTCTGAACCTCTTCTTAAGCTGAATTAATGATTTGGGAACATGTTATAATCGCAGTACGGTATTAATCGATTGGTGCATATACTTGGTAGGAGTTGTCCTAGGAAGCAAAGCAGATAGTGTACAATACTGTATTGCATTATCCTTGGACGTCACTAAAAAATATATTATGTAAAGGATATTAAGTATTTTGAAATGTTGTGAGCACAAGATTGTGTTGTGGTTAGTTAAATATTTAGCAATCTTTACAGTTACATTTTGTTGGCGTACTAACCACCATTTTTTATATATTGAAATGGAGATTCACATTTGTCCGTTTATTATCAGTGTATCAGTGACGAACCAACCAGACAAGGGAGGGAGGATGGAAAAGGTAAGAAACCAATGACTACGAACCTGATTGAGATGGAAGAGAAGGAAAAATGAAAGCGAGCTAACAGAGCCTAAGAAAAAGAAGAGATATGGATTAAAAAAACAGAAAAAAGGTCTGGCTTCTCCCAATTGGAATTTCATCTCAGTAAGGTAAATATAGTTAAAAACTCAAATACCAAATTTGGGAAATGTGATGCTAACATATGATGTAACAACTTATGTAAGGATAATACAATATCTTGGGTTTACTGTGGTCTAAAGTTTTGTTGAATGCTACTAAGATGACAAAGCTAACTGCTTCTTAGATGAGAGGGAACAATTATTGTCGAGGAACTTCTTTTGGTATATAGTAAAGTTGCACGTGGACATTTCTGTTACTGAAATGTTACACAAAACTTTGTTTAAATGACTTTTCCTTAGATGTCAAAGAAAAATCAGTTGATTACATTATCTCATGGAAAAGAAAATTTATGCATTCATGGAATATACCGAGTATTTATTATGATAATAGCATTTCCAATGCAAGGGGTCAAGGTCTTAAAATAGCATGACACGTGATTTAACATTTTTTCCATTCAATTTTCATCTCCAATGCAAGTGTCAAGATCATAAAAAAGATGATATAGTTAAGTGGGGGTAAAGTAAAAGACATTCTTCATGATTTTGGGTCATAAGTCCACATCATCCATTGTCTTTATATTTAAATATAAATAAAAAATATTAAATAAGACCTTGGGGATTGAAGATGAAATTTAGGTAGAGATTCGTACCTATTGGGAGGTCAAATCTGAACCTCTCTTTACATAGGCTAAGTTAGCCAACCTGAGCTATTTATTCTTGATGTAGTAAATGACCCTAGGGACGGAGCTTACTAGAAGCCATGGTGGCTCCCGCCTCCCCTAAAACTTTTATAATCTATTGAAAGCCCTTTATAATTCCTATTATTTCTAAAAAAAACTTTTTATTAACCCCCTAAATTATTGCTTTATTGGTAAGCCCCACTTTGTATAGAATTTCTAGCTCCGTCCCTAAATGACCCACAACCAAAAGGTATAAACAAGACTCTATATAGGTCTATATAGGATGACCAAAAGGTATAAACAAGACTCTAACATGCATTGGAGATGCTCTAAGATTAGTATTGTTAGAAGATAATTTATGGCGCCTAAGTATACGGGTAAGTTATTTCCGACATAGATTACTTTTTCTAACACTGCTAAAATGTTCATTAGTACTCATGTCCCAAAGATATGGTACATTATTTATGACATAGTTCACTCTAAAAACCATTGTAATGCGCTTATGTTCCTTAACTGAATTATACAATGGCATGATACCTATTTAATCATTGGCAACTCAACCTGACAAATGAGAATTATTCCAAACAACCTTATCGACCACCAGATTACTAAATATACAAAAGTACCTTGCCGACACATTAGCATATCAGTTTATTAAAAAAATAAACTCATCAGCGTATCTTAATTCAATTTTGTATAAATTGATAGTGGGATAGAAAAGGGTTGAGGGCCACATTTGAACATATATCCATGCCCGTGCCGTTACAGCACGGGTTAAGTTCAGTCAAGAAACATGGCACAAAATAGGAAAGAGACAGATAATAAAAACAAAACCAAATCTGACGTGGATGAGGGAGAGAGTCACGAGAGTGTTCGAGGGAGAAAGGGGACGGAGACGCGACGCACTAACGCTGCAGCTCGGCCACACCTGACAGTACGAAAATAGTCAAACCATTTGACTCTCAATATATAAAACGTGACATGTCAGCATGATATCATCGATCATCATCAGTACTCCGAGCTGAAAGCTACAGATGTGCTGCTAGGGTTAATTTATGGAACTTTTCAGAGATTATAGTTAACTTTGTGCCTATAGTTGCATGGTAGTACTGGTAAGGTTATATATATAGCTGTGCTACTCCAAAGCTATGTAGAGTAGACTCATAGAGCAGTTAGTTACTTTTGACATTGATTGGTCATCTGATCCTATTAAAGCTCAAGTCAGATCTAGTAATCATGGCAAAATAATCCTAGCCACGTATAGTCGATTAGTCATGATCATACATTTTAGCTACTTAATTATGTGCACGACAGGACATGTATGCGTGCCCCGTAAGTTCCTTAGGTTTTAGGCTTAGGATTGTGGCCAAGGGGTGCATATATGAGTCTCAGACTACAGCAACTATGCAATGGAGCCATGGAGGGCTGCATCTTGCAGGTTTCATAATAAGAGCTAACTAATTAATGGTTGGGCATTCTCTATCACTACCAGTTGGTGGAGGGTTCACATAGCTGCTGAAAAAACTCATCCGGAGAACACATTAGATTCGGACATCATTCACGTCGTCATTGCAATTAATTATGATATCATATCATTGATACGGTACCCATTCTTCCCCCCCAAATCCTCAAGCTCCACAATTGAATTACTTTTATGCTATCAAATTGAAAAGCATTGGTCCCTCGAGACTTGTGCTACCTAAACTAGGGCTGCACAAAGGTCGGTTCGGATCGGTTACATGCCAAACCGTCCACCGAACTGCATATAGGACAGTTTTGAAAAAGAAAACCATAACCGAACTGTGGTACTGTCGGCTCGGTTTTTGACCAGTTCCAATCGGTTAAAACCGTTTATTCAGGTATTCCTCCTTCAACAATAATTTTCTTATTCCGATCATGATCGTTAGCTAAACTAGCAAGTTCATTTGCAGCTTCAACAAGATCAGATACACACCCTATGTGAAACAGTAATATAAGACCAAACCAATGATAAACACTTAATATCATAAACACCACAGGAGGCCATGAACGAGAATCAATTGAATTGAAACCATATACACTTAATATCATGAACGGGAAGGATTGTATAGCAGAGTTTTAGGATGATTAAACTACAAGAGGCCATGGGAGTATTCAACAACAAAATCCCAATCGTATATACAGAGAATTGATAACCAAAAATAATAATGGATACAGGGAATTGATAATCAAAAAGCGAATTGATAACCAAAAATAATAATGAATACAGGGAATTGATATTCAAAGAAGAAGAAGGTGGTGGGGTTGCCTACTTCTCGTGGAGATGGAAATGGTGGTGTTATTGTCTGTGACTGTAAGAAATGAAGATGAAGAAGAAAGACGATGGAAAAGAGGCACAGGCAGCGATAGAGATATTAGGGTTAGGTCTATTTAGGCTTATAAGTAACTTAGTTGACGGCTAGGATCTAATTAAATCAATGGACGAAAATGATCGGTTTATACGGTGCGGTTATGGGTGAAACCGTTGACCGATCCGAAGATCTAACGGTTATCAAAATTCAAACTGTGACCGACCGTTGGATTATCTGTTCGGTGCGGTTACGGTTATGGTTCAGTTTGCGGTTACAGTTCGGTTTCTGTGCAGGCCTAACCTGGACCATAAGTTTACTGTTCTTTTATCTGTTTATGCCTAAAGGGGGCTACCGGCTACGGAGTAAATTTGGTATATTCGAGTTAGTTTTAGCTAATAATAGTAACTCCATTAATTCTTTGTAAATACGCATTAGGTAACAACACTCTGATTAGGATACAATCAATCTTTTTTATAGGGAAAACAGTCCACTCAAACACCTGGTGACCTAGAACTGTTTTTGTATATTATTGCCTAGGTTGGTTTCCCGTTAACTAATCGACTACACTTCGGAGACATCGAAATAACTGGGTATTATTTTTACCAAAAAGTGATGGACAGAAAAGTATTGCATGCAGCAGCTTTCTGCAGGGCATTGCAAGTCCTCTTTTAATCTATTATTTTGTCGTTTCAATCGATGTTTCTCTACTCTAGTTTTGCATCACCAGAGTCGTAAAGTAAGATCTTCTAGGAGATTTGGTAAACAAACCAATATCCATATTCCATTGATGTTTAATCTCCTTCGTCTTATGTGTTCCTGGTTTTGACTGGCCTCTCTAATAACTCTGGATCTCATCCTTTCGTGGGATTTTATTGAGTAATGCCAAGGTTATACATATAAGTAACCAACTTTGAGATCTTATAATTTAAACCGATAATTTTCAACACTGCTAATGATGGGTAGCAGCCATGATAGCTTGTGGTCATATATGATCCTTGCGCTAGCTGTTCAAAGATGATGATGAAGAAGAAGAAGACTAGATGAAAGTTTATAAATTGAACCATTCATTTATAAAATTATTATGGTGCATGAAATAAAAGTCTTCTTAAAAGATATTCATGTATGAAATTCCTACAAAAAATCAAACTGCTTTAAAAAAAACATGCATGTAACATTGAACTAGATTGCACACGATGATTAAATTCTATGAGTGAGTAGCGCTTTTTAAGATGATATATATTGGTAACGAGATAACATTGCCATGCACCGAAGATCATGTCTTCTTATCTGCATGATAAGCTACATACGCCACTTAAAACTGACCGCCATTTCATGACTATCAGTGGAACTTGGCTCGTTTACATTAACTAGAAGTGGTTTTCTAACTTCCGTACGTGAGCTTATGACATTACCCAACACATAATGAAAATTTCTACGTAAAGTGTATCTCTGCCTTTAGAAAAGATGTTCGTGGGTATGGAGCATACAAGCTTTTTCATATATAAAACAGATAAATAAGACCACTTTGTTTTATGTATATCGGTTTGAATTAGGAGAAACAGTACCTATATATGATGATGCAGTACATATTTTTTTTCCGCATAATATGCTTTTAGTAGAATCTCCTAGTTAACTAATACACTAGAAAGAAAGAGTATCGATAGGCAAACATCCTCGATGTGTGCAGGGTTACATGCACAATGTCGCGGACGCGGAGATACATACTCTTTACATTTTTTTATGAATTAAAAACAATTAAGAAGCGTACTTGGTAGAACTGAGCTGAGAAACAGTTTGAATCTCATTACCTTGGGCTGCATAAATTTTTGGGCTCAGTGTTATTCAACGACAATCACCAGCCATGGGGTGGCGAAGCTGTAACTGTTGTTGTTGTTCTTGGTGCTCCATTTGTATATTCGAAGCAGTAGAGAGAATACTACTGCTGCCGCTGCTGCTACCACTGGTATGTACAAATGTATCATCGGAAAGCCCCATTGACGACCTATCATCTTCCTCCGTTCCATCATCATCATCGTCATCATCATTTCTTTCAGATTTTGCTATGGGAAGACCACTCACAGCCACAGGATCAGTCAACTGATCCTTACCATCACGAGGCGGAGAGAATACCACTGGAAGGTATTCTTCTGTCTCACAAGCAAACTTTGAGTTCTTGAAATGCTCTTCCAACGCTTCCAAACCCTAATTCATATATAACCCCCATTTCATCACATAAAATTATCATCTCACATATTTAAAATGTTCAGGAAATTAAAAACGATAAAATTGTCATCCATTACGTACCTGCAAACGAGCGTATGTCACCGCACAAATCTTTTTAGAGTTAAAGACTTCCCATGACTGGGAATGAAAAGCCTTGTAAAGCCTCCATGCCGCCTGTGGCGAAGTAAGATTCACGAACCCATATCCCACATTGCACTTGTTACTACAACACGAAATTTCAATAATTGAGCAATAAAATAAGATCAGAAGAAGAAAGATTAATTAAGTAAATGAAGATATTTTACTTGAAATCTATTGGAAGATAAACGAAGTCATAGGACGACAAGGGATGATCTCCGCCACCATTTTTAATCTGTTCATTGCAGTTACTACAGTGGTTGTCTAACATAATCAAAAGTAACTTCTGACTGCAAAACAAAGCCCCAAAAAAAAAAGAAAAAAGAAATAATTCTCATGAATAAAGCAATCCATATATATATTATATAAAACCCTAGAGAGAGTAAGATTCAAACCTGTACTTGTTAGGGATGTTCTTGATCATGACAGTAGTTCTGGTATCTCTGATACAATTTGATTCCATTATAGCAGCTTCATCTATTAACAAATTTGAGCTTAAACCCTTCATTTGTTGTCTATTACTTTTCCATGACCTATTACTACTGCTACAACTACTGCTACCACTGCTACTGCAACTTTTCTTTATTTCCTTGTTAGTTACAACATCTTCTGTTGTTGTTGTTGTGTAATTGTCTCCATTACTTGTTTTGTTCTTGCTCTTATTCTTTGTCTTCTTCTTATCCGTTGATGATGATGACCCACTTTTGTCATTGTTTTTATTCTTGTTTAAAGACAGTATAGACATTGCATCAGTAATCGATCTTGCCTTGACTTCTTTATTTGCAGTAGTCGTAGAATTCCTATTCATCTTGTTACTGTATCCCCCCGGCCGACTAAATTCAATCATAACACGCTTTCCCTCGATTTCTTTTCCATCCATCTCCGATAATGCTCGTGCTGCATCCCTTATATCGTAAAACTCGATGAACTTTTGGTGCTTTTTCGAAGGCGTTTCTCGTAGCTCTTTCACAGTTCCTTAGGAAACAAAACATAAAATCACTTACAAGATATGAGAACTTAGGAAGAAAAACTTAACCTAATTATAAAGAAAACATAATGTAAATAAACATACCGAAAGCTTCAAAGATTTGTTTAAGTGTCAACATAGAAACGCCAGAATCCAAATTGAACACAACAATTGTTCCTTGATTACGTCCACCATGACCTAGTAACTTAACAGGAACTGTAAATTGTGCCCAAACGACTCGACCAGCAACCAGTCCACGATAACTACTCGGTGCTGGTTGCGAAAGAATTTGCTGCTGATAATTATGACTGTGCTGATTGGGATGCTGAGAATTATCCCAATTGCTATTAGTAGCACCCATTAAGAAATTATAATGTTGTCTGGACCTGATTTGATGTTGCATGTGCTGTTCTTGAATCTCTTTCATAGCTAATTGTGCATGTCTCAGATCATAAAAATGAACAGTTACAATTCCATCTGAATGTAATCTTTCCATTTGAATTGCTCTTATATCTCCAAACACTTCCATATCTCTTCTCACTATCATTTCATTTACATCCGATGGTACAGATGTTAATAGTAAAGCTCTTGTTGCCGCTGTTGTTAACGGTGGCAACGGTTGCACTTCCGTAACAGGTCTAGCATACCTTGTAGTCGTCGGCGAACTCTGATAGTGATCTTCTTGATAATTTGCTAACCCATCATAATAACCAGTAGTATTAACAGGGTGAGAATAGTAAATTGGTTGATGGTTTAGAGGAATACGAGAAGAATTAGAAGAAAGGTTGTTTCTTGATGGTCTGAATTCTTGAGCTGATGGGTCTAGTAAGTACCTAGACATTGATCCTGCATCTTCATCCATGGGTATTAGCTTAACAATTTCAATTCTCCAGGTAATCTCTTTTAATCATCAAATTTCAAACCACTAGCGGTTTTCCGATGAGCGTAAATTCTGTCAAAAACTAGCCCACCAACGCAACAACACCTCCAGCAGCACCAGAACAAGAAAACCAGTGGAGTAAATTGACCAAAGACTGCTGGTGAACTAACTAGCCACTGCAAACTCTTGCCTCTCTAAGTAACTAACGGTCTCTTCATTGTCTCTTCATCATCGTCATAATGATAACCTCTCTCTCTCTCTGGTCTTTGAGCTAGTCTTACTACTCTCTCTTTCTTTTTCACTCCGTGTCTTCTCTCCGTCGTCTCTTGGGAACTAAAAATACAAAAACAAGGCGAGGGCTGCTTGTCTTTCTTGAATTCCCTTTCGTTTTCGTTTTCTTGCAATCTTTACGAGGCCCCATTTTTGGTATTTATATATGGGGTTCTCTGCTGCATTGACGTGCTATTGTCGATATTGCCCCTTATTATTTTCTGTAAGACGTACACGTGGCAGTGAGTTTTTATGTTATTGGGAAGTGAGATGTGGGTATTTTTATCTTGTATAGGTGATTGTGAGTTTGGCAGGGAAGAAACATGATTGTGGTCAATGATATTCATACCATTGGCATTGGTTTATGATCACAGTGTTGTGCTACGGTCAACCTGTTAGTCCAATCAAAGACACTGGAATCTCCGTATAATGGACTCCCATCCACGAGAGAAACGGATGGGTGGATGCGCATTTGGTATCAACCGCATCCAATCCGTCTAAATGGTGGATTTGAGATTTTTATCCATATCCAAACTATTATCCGTCGGATTTTTAATAATTGGGATTAAATTTTTGTTTTTCCTCGTATTATTTTGTTTTGTTATAAATCTTCTGCTTAATCCCTAAAGGAGCTCCTCTTAATCAACTCCCTACAAATACTCTCGTAAAATAACTGCCTTAATTCACTCTCTTATAAAAACCTCTCCTAAATTGTTTTCTAAAAAATGAATCAAATACCACCCGTTTACATGGAAAAAGAAAAAAGTGTTTTGTCAATATAAGGGAAAAAATGGATTTGGGATGGAAAAAATTAAGAGGAGGGAATCATAATTAAAGAGGGGGATTGACCTTTACTAAAAAAGAAAACTAAAAAATCTAAAATATCCTTGAACCTAACCCAAGTTAACCTAAAACCGACCGAACCCTCCGAATTTTACAAAAATCCAATATATCACAACTTGATTATAAGAAAGAAAGTTTAAAATGTAAAGCTATCCAATATATCACAACTTTTTTTCTATGCAAAAGACAACTTCATTCATAGGTTGTAATTACATAACTTCTTACTAACAATCCCGTCATCCCTTATGAATTGGTCATATTCTTCTGGGATGTTACCACCGAAAATCAAAAGAGGATTTATTAGTTCTAACTTTGTTTGCTATCACATGAGCAACATTATTACATGTTCTTTTAACATGATTCACACCAAAAGACTTAAAAGTAGATACTAGATGCCTTATTTCTTCCACAATTCCTTGATTTATCCAATGTACAAAAGGGTTGGCATTGTTAAGAGAGTTGACCATATTTTGACAATCTGCTTCAAAAATCACATTATCCAGCTTCCTCTCCTTCGCCCACAGAATAGCTTCTTTCATGGCCAAGCATTCTGCTTGTTCTGCATCTATTCCTCAATGGAAGTATCTGCCCCTGATGCTCCTGCCTGTACCTGTGGAATCTCTAATAATTAGCCCAATACCAAAGTTTCTTGTATTATTGTCATAAGAAGCATCAATGTTCATTTTGAGATGCTTATTCTTAGTGAGAGACCAACAATCTTTATTATTTACATAGTTTCCACCTGTTGGAGATGCAAATATGAAGAACAATGAGAAACCAGACTATGAATGCTACTAACAATATGCCATTTGTTCATGCTTTTGTTTTGAAAAGCCTTTATGCATCTATTTTTTCCTAATCTGTCAGGCAGTACATATAAGAGTTAGAGTCCATGTGGACGTGGCTTCTGAATCACAATCCTGAGGATGAGAGAACCAAATGATGATCCTCTTGACAGTATCCAAGTTTTGTGATGGGAAGCTAACACATTAATGTTCATGGCTAGCCAAACTGATCTAGAATAATCATAGTCAATTAGAAGATGTTGTAGAGTTTTCTCATGAGAAAGACAGTGAGGACATATGACTTCTATATTTCTTTTGTAGTGACTCAACTTTTTCCTAGTTGGGACTATTCCTTTTAGGCATTTCCAAATAAAAAGGAACACTTTGTGATGAGCTTTTGATTTCCAAAGCTGTTTCCATACTATTTTTGGTATCTGTTGAAGTTGTTGGTTTCTAATATGAAAGCTATATGTTAGAGCTTTGTAAGTTGATTTAACTGAGAAATCACCTATTCTATTTGGTTCCCAAATTAATTTATCCTCACCGTATTGCACTAGGTACATCTAAAGGATCAAATCAGCTATGTGGTTTGGGAAAACTGCCTAAATTAAAGGAACATTCCATCTTTTTGGGTTCTGAAGCATGAGATCAGACACATAAACAATTCTGATTGGATCTTTGAAGGAGTCCTTTGGAGTTGGTGGATAATCTAAACCTCTAACACATTTATCATACCAAACCAGAATTTTAGTACTACATGTGACATCCCATTTATGATGTTTTATAACAATTTCCAAAGCCTGCTCTATACCTTTCCAAATCCAAGAAGAATTTTGATGTCTTTCCTGCAGATGAATGAAGTCACATGAGGAGAGTACTTAGCTTTCATACTATGAATCCATGGTTTTTATGGTTCAATACACAGTCTCCAAGCTAGTTTAGTTATTAGAGCATTATTGTACTGCTCTAGATTCCTAAAGGCCAGACCTCCATCTTATTTGGACACATACAGGGAGTTCCAAGCTATTAAGTTTATACCTCATTTGTCATTATGCCCTCTAAGTAACTAACGGTGTGGTGTTCAAAGATGGACTAGGTCCCGGAGTTTTTCTGCATTTGCGGTTTCCTCGTTAACAAAATTTCTGGTGTGTGTGTTATTTCTTTTCCGCATTATATTTGTTTATATAATTGAAACATCACAGTTTGTACGTTAAGTTCAATCAGTTCTTGAATCCGACCTTTGGGTTGTTGATTGAATTGATTGACACTTGGATATTGGTTTGTGATACCGTCCAAGTCATTTCTCTTATTCAATCGGGCTCGAAAATTCCTATTTGTTTGACTGCGGATTGAATTGAGAAATTGAGATATAACTCTTTGATATACTTTTCTAAAGATTGAGTCTGACTGTCTAGTTGATTCTCTTGAAAGTATATTGGAGTTAGTCCATTCAGATTGCCGAACAAAATATTGGGTATGGTTGTTAGACCCCTGCTTTTTCAATTGGTATCCGAGCAGGCAAACACATTTAAGTCCTCATAAGTCTGTGTTTGTAGCACTATGACTTTATGGACATAAGTGCTATCTCTATACGTACCACCAGTCTTTGATGGCTCAAATTACTTATGGTAGAAAATTGCTATGCGTGCCTTTCTTCAAGAGCGTGATTTTCAATCATTGGTTCTGGTTGTTAATGGCTATGATCCTCCCTTAGTTACGGTGAATGGTTAACTACTCCAAAGGATATTGGTGGGTATGATCCTTTAGAAGTTCTCGCTGCAAAGCAAAATTCTGACGGGTTAAATGCTATCATCCATGCCATTACCCAGATCTACAGCATCATGTGACTACTTGCACGAAGTCTAATGATGCTTGGGATATCTTAAAAACCGTATTTGAAGGGAATACCTATGAAAAAGAAGCTAGGCTTCAAAACCTAAATTCTGATTGGGAAAACCTTCGTATGGCAGATGAAGATTCATTTGATGAGTTTAATCACAAAGTGTCTGAAATTGTTAATGCATCTTATGCGTTGGGTAAGACTATTCCTGAAAAGGACATTGTGATGAAAATTCTCAGATCATTGCCATCTAGATACGATTATAAGAAGCATGCCATCGTTGAGGGAAATAACCTTGCAACTCTTTCCACAAATACTCTGGTTGGGAAGTTAAAGATCTTTGATCATGAGCATGTATCCAAAATTGGAAAGGATATTGCTTTCAAAGCACTAAAGAACACTAAATTACATGATAAAAGTAAAAGTGTTTGCGTCTCTGAAGATGATCTTTCTGAGGATGATTTATCAGATGAAGATCTTGACAAGTCAGTCTTCTTGATCACAAGACAGTTTAGAGATCTTCTTTTGAAGAGAAGTAAACAGTTCAGCAGAGATAAACCTCATAATCGTGTTTCTCCTAAAAACAGGGATATTGACAATACTAATGATGAGGATATGCCACAGTGCTTTAAGTGTAAAGGATTTGGTCATTTTGCAAATGAGTGTCCGAATCACAGAAAATACACTAGGAACAAAGGTCTTGCTGCAACTCTTGATGAAATGTCTGATCACTATGATTCTAATGAAGACGAAATGTCAAGTGTTGCACTCCTCTGCGATAATATTGATTTTGATAATTGTAGCAATACATATATCAACCTTGATATTCTTTCCGGAGAAACCTCAATCGCTCTGGAAGAAAAAATAGATTTCTGTGTGTCTGCCGAAAATTCTATGTCTGATTTTTCAGGTTCTTCAGTGTGTCTAGCTGCTTACACAACTATGACGTCTGAACCATCCTCCATGTTGACATGTTCTTATTGTACTCTCAAGGGTCATGAACTCTCCAAATGTTTCAAGTACAAACATAAGATAAGATATGTCAACAAACTTCAACGAAGAGCAAATCGATTAGCAAACAAGCTCAAACTTGTTCAGAAGTCATCTGAGGTATGTAAACTTAACTCTTCTCCAAAGAAGTTTATTTCCAAAGAAAAGACTAGACCACTAGAGAAAAGAGTACGGTCTAAATTGTCTGTGAAACAGGGTTATAAGAATTCCATTCAAAAGGATTATGGTGGACAGATTATTGTTCACCCCAGCACAACTTAATTGTGTTGTTGGTGTATCTTGTCTCATGTGCCTGGTTCAAAAAGAGACAAGAGTTTACATACTCCGGGCTTTAGGAAAAGAAATTTTTTGTTTTTGTTTTTGTTTTTTTGTCGATTTGGAATTCTTCCATCTTTTCATATCTAATTGATATTGGAAGGGCTTTCCCTGTTTTAATCAATAAAAAGGGGTTAAAATCAACAATTCTACCCTCTTTAGGGTTGAGAGTTGTGCGTACGTGAACTTTTGTTGTTTAAAGGTTCAGTAACCCTACATTCCTTTTTTCTTCTCTTGAAACTCTTTTTTATCATAAGACTGCTTGTTGAGATTATTTTGTGAGTTCCTCCCACAATCTCGTACTTGTATGCAGACTCCAAACATTATGTTTTCTGATTGAAAAAATGTTAATATGATTGTTAAGCCATCAATCATGAAGTAAAAAGATAAATCTCCCGTACCTCCAACTTTGAAAAGAAAAAGAAGGAATGTGAAGAAGTCAAGAGTTGTTCCTTCAAATTCTCAGAAGTTTTCTGGTGTTCTTGAATAGTTGAAGGAAACAAGAAAGGAGATTCAACAAATAAAGGCTATTGTTTTAAGGACTCTTGAAATTCAGAAGGCCCTGGTTCGGCATCAATCTAGAAGGTTTGTTGGAATTGACTCCTATCTTCATGAACCTTATGTTCCCATGGCTTTTGACGATAAGGAGTTCGGGGACGATAAATAAATTTTCAGAGGTCTTAATGTCTAGGAAACTTCTTATGAGAATTTATTCTTGTGTTTTAAGAAGGATAACTAGGGTTTGGAATAGCAATTATTGTGAGTACACATAGCTATTGCCAACGGTTTTCATCTTGCAATGATTCTAGATTTATTTAAATTCTAAAAGTTTATTTGGAAGATGTTTTTGCAATATTAATATTTATGGTTTTATATATTGCAACTTGTTATGGGATATGTGTGTTTGCATCCGTGAACTATGATTGTCCCATATATGCTCAAAAGTTAAGTTTATTATATGTCATTATGCAAATATTGATAAAAGATAAAATGAACATTTGACAACAAAAATTAAGCCTATTCTGTCATTATGCAAATAATTGATGGAAGATAGGATGAACTTTTGTTTACAAAGATTAAGTCTATTACATGTCTCTATGCAAATAGTGATAAAAGATAGAATGAATCTTTGTTTATTCCGCAATATTGGTCTTTTCCTGATCCACATCTTTGTGAATGTACTGTGTTGCTCCGTAAGTTTTCTTATGTTGAGCATTGCCAATCGAATTGATCATTTCCTTTGTGGTTAATTCAATTGAGATTTTTAGATACAAATTCATGTTTCATGTGATTTGATTATGTCCAAAGAAATCCTTCTTTTCTTGTAAAAGTAAGGTCGCTCTTGTTGTTCTTTCGGGAATGACATTTTATGGGGGAGAGTTCTTAATAGAACTTGTGCTTAATTGCCATATCTTTGTGGGGAGTGCGGCTGTGGAATATTGTAGGAGTTTTCTTGTATCTTTATAAACTCCTTGATGAATATACTAAGTTTCGACTATGTGAAATCATCGAAACAAAGTTGATATGTTCTCTTTTGGTCATGAAGTATCTCTATGAAAATTTCATTAGGATCCCACTAGTTTTCGTACCTTTGCCAATTTATATTGACAAAAAGGGGGAGAATTAATGTGAAGTTCACACTATAAATACATATATTTTATGGATCATTATGTAAGGGGGAGTGGTTTTCATTGTGAGAAGTATTGACTAAGGGGGAGTGATACATATAACCATAGTATTGTTGTCAAAGTTGTGATACAATTGGACTTTGATGCTGTATAATAATACTATGACATTGTATAACAATGATTGAGAGCAACTGTTTTCTCATTGTTATGGCTACGGATCTTCAACAACTATGATGTTGAGTTGAACACGTTCAGAATCACTGGAGTACTTGGAAGTGACGAAGATTTCGAGTAATGTTGAATAACCAAGGAGATCAAGTATTTGGATGAGAAGCTACAAAGTTTATTTATTTTGTAATCCGTATGTATTGATAGTTTTGTCACTAAAATTCACAAAGGGGAGATTGTTAGAGCACTGCTCGGTCAAACTCGCAAGCGTTGCTATCTCAAGCTTGTTTGTCAAGTTTATTAATCAAAACTATAAGTCTTGATTTCTAGTCTACTTATAGCTATGTCTCGGACTAGGATAGATTGTGTAGTTGAGCTTTAGACTTCACGGCGTTCATCAATTGACGACGAAGAACTACTAAGGAGAGCTTGTGGAACTTCATCAACAAAAGGTATGTGGAGACTGAAACTCATCTAACACTCGGAAAGTCTATTTCTACTCTATCTCCTATATTGAGACAAAAGTCGTATAGCTATATAGTATTCAATTATACACATTTGATATTTCGAGCTGAGTTTAACTCGCTTACATATTTCTCAAAATATGTGTTGGTAAGCTTTCGCCTTAACCAAGTTCATCTTATGCTCTTGACGGAAGTCAAAAGATGATCGTATGAAAATCGCCTTGTAACATCTCATTTGATGTAGACTCGGAATGTTTCGTATTGATTATGTCAATCACTTGAAAATAGATTTGATGCTAATAGTTTGTGAAAACAACTATTGTCATCCTCTAAGAATGTTTCAATGATTGAAATAGAGTTTAGAACACATAACCATATTTGGATTATAGACATAGCATGCGTACTTGCATACCCGTATGCGTACTGGCGAGGTCAGGTAAAGTCCAGAAGCCTTGGTATGCATACCTGTACGCGTACTGGCGAACTCAGTTGAAGTCCGGGAACTATTGTATGCGTACCCGTATGCATACTGAATTCAACTGTTGTTTTGGATGTGTGATAGTATGTGTACCCGTTCGCGTACTGTCGGACACAGTCCAAGTCTGGCCACTTAAGTATGCGTACCCATTTGCATACTTGAGTGGGTTAAGTTCGGTTATGCCATGAACTAATACATTTATATAATAAGGAATGCAATCTTTTGCAAACCGTGGTTATAATGTTCATGAATTGATTCGAGTGAATCAAACCGATTTTGTTTCAATTGTGTTCTTGTATACTTTTGTGAGAATATAAACAATTGAACAACTCTATAACTAGTTTCATTTGAGTCATTTGAACTAGTTGTGGTTAAGATGAATAAGGTTGATATGAAAGTGTTCATATGGCTAACTTCGGTTAACTATTGTTGAGCCAACCTAGTGTACACGTTTAGGTATGGTTATCCATATAAAATGAAGGTACATTTCATTTGTGTGTAACAAGCTAAGACCATCTAAAGGTGGAGAGATATTGCTTTGGTTTCAAGCAAACTTAGCTTGGCTCTTAGATCAGGTTTCGTCTAATGGTGAATATTGATTGCTTTGTTCCAAAGCTAGCAAACCCTGATTTGAAGACTATATAAGGGAGAACTCTAGCAACTGGGAAACCTAATCCCCACACTTCATGTGTGATACTAGTTGCGACTAGAGTCGATTCTCCTTTTACCTTGGGTTTATTCCAAAACCATGTAGGTTAACGACTTAAAGACTTCATTGGGATTGTGAAGCCAGATCCAACTATTTTCTCTGTAGTTGCGTGTTCTGATCTTACTTTTACTATCGTGATTGAGTATTATCTTTTTTAAGATTTTCTTGAGATTTATCTCCGATAGGTAAGATTAAAAGAAGTCACAAACATCTTCGTCTCATCGTTTGTGATTCCACAATATCTTGTTTCACTTCCATACGATTAAGATTATTGTGAGGTGATTGATATTTCTAGGATGTTCTTCGGGAATATAAGTCCGGTATATCAATTGGTTCCTGTTCACCTTGATTTATCATAAGACGGAATAAAACTCAGAGGTATTTTTGTGGGAGACAAATTTATCTATATCAATAGACTTTTCTGTGTGAGACATATTGGTTTATCAAGTCTTCGACTTTGGGTCGTAACAACTCTTAGTTATGGGTGAGATCAGCTAAGGGAATCAAGTGCGTAGAATCATGCTGGGGTTCAGAGACGTAAGGAGCGCAACTGTACCTTAAACAGTGTGAGATTTGTTAGGGCTCAACTACATTCCAGTCCGAAGTTCATTGGTAGTAGGCTAGTGCCTGTAGCGGCTTAATACAGTATGGTGTTCAAAGCTGGACTAGGTCCCGGGGTTTTTCTGCATTTGCAGTTTCTTCGTTAACAAAATTTCTGGTGTCTGTGTTATTTCTTTTCCACATTATATTTGTTTATATAATTGAAATATCACAGGTTGTGCGTTAAGTTCAATCAGTTCTTGAATCCGTCCTTTGGGTTGTTGATTGAATTTATTGACACTTGGATGTTGGTTTGTGATACCGTCCAAGTTATTTCTCTTATTCAATCGGGCTCGAAAATTCCTATTTGTTTGATTGTGGATTGGATTGAGAAATTGAGATATAACTCTTTGATATACTTTTCTAAAGATTAAGTCTGACTGTCTAGTTGATTCTCTTGAAAGTATATTGGAGTTGGTCCATTCAGATTGTCGAACGAAACATTGGGTGTGGTTGTTAGACCCCCGTTTTTTCACATAGAATAGCCGTATCCAAACTTCCTCCCCACCAGCATTCTTCATCCAAAACCCTCTTTTAAATGGATTTGTTACATCGATTAAGACTAAAGATTTTTGAACTTTGCCTTTGGAACTACACAATCTGGAGGGTCAGGTTCTTTAACTTCATCAATTGCTCCAGCAATGCCTTTCACAATAGTAGGATTTGCAAATTCTGGATGCATGTTATAAAGTCTTAACTAGAGTAGTTTCTTTGTTAGATCCATTGTAGATTTCGGAATCATAGGGTTCCATGGAACTAAAATCAGCAAATCTCCTTCTATAAACCATGGTCTATTCTTGAGTGTAATATCATAGTCTTCTTGAGAATAAAACTTAATCATAAAATACTCATTTTCTTCGTTGTTTATAAAGATATCCTTAATTTTTATCCAAAGCTTTTCAATTCTTTATCAAACTCACCAACAATAAAATATTTCTTTGAATAAAGCCTACTCAGAAAAGAAGAGCAGATTAGACTTGATGGTTTGGAGAACAAAACAAGAATAAAAATCAAGATAAGAAAAACATCGCCTCTTTTTTGATAGGTGAATGTGTTACACTTGTACTCAGACTTGTTCCACCTATTAAAGCTAGACATAGGTATAGATTTAAGACGATTATATTGTTTGCTGTCAGACTTAACTGTGTTTGAGAGAGAATAGAGTATGTTAGGGGAAATCTTAAAAGAACTGAGTATGATCTGCAGAAATATTTAAATCAAAAGTAGTTTTAAACTATATAAAGGATGATCAGAGGAGAATGAATGGGACAATCAGGAAAAACCACTCCAACATCCTAGGCATTGATCCGGGTGTTGGTGCCAAAACCTAGCAATCAAATAAAGAGAAATACATTAGTTTATAAATTTGATATTATAATATCAGAAAAGAAGATATTAAGACATGTATATTATGAAAACGATGATCAGAGATTTCTAAGATGAATTATATTGTGAGGAATTGAAACTGAGTTAACTCCTAGTTTTTCTCTAGGCACAAGTCTAGATTAAAAATGGTCTCCAATATTCTTAATTTGATTATAAGAAATCTTTGATAATAAGATCCCGGATACTAAGCGAGATACTTGACTATATTGAACAGTGAAATTGTTGCTCTAAATTTTAAGTGATACTGGAAAAAAATTTGCTTCAGATAAAATTCAATAGCAGATGATCTTTGTTGAAGGATGTTTTCTTATCAACATAAATTGCTAGCATAAATCTATATCTAAGTTAAAAAAAAAATTAAGATTTTTTTTTTGAAGCATACAAAAACAACAAGCATATCGTTTGTATAAAAAAAAATTTTTTTGAAAAAATACTTAAGATACTATTGAAATAATTTATGTTTTTGTGAATAAGTCCTATAAAACGGTGATATGAAAAAATAATAAGCATATTATTTGTATGAAATCATTTATTAAAAAGTTTCATCTTTTCCTAAATTATGAGTCTTAAACGCCAGTTTAGTTCGCCGGTTTAAGGGATAAAAAGTATGAAACACGTGTTTCCAATTAGGTATTATTTTGAAATATATATCCATTTCTCCGTTACTTTTCCCTCTGCCTTTACTTTACTTTTTCCCATACATCCAATTTTATTGTTTGGTAGCTGTTTTTTCTTTAATGTATCCAAAATAAACATAAAATAGACAATCAATTACCCTCAAAGCATTAATCATTAACATGATTTACATGTGTTAAGTATAACTTACTAGAAATAACCCATGCCGTAATGGCACTAACATGATTTCATATTGGAATTGTCGATTTTTTTTTGTCCTTGCGGTCACTCATATTTCAAGATGATTTCAATTGTATTAGACAAATATAATGTTTCTTATACATAGAAAAATCAACACATATACATCAATAAAAAAATAAAAATCAATATGTTTCGCCTCTCATCAATTCACCTGTACACGAATGTAACCTATTTTGGCATTTTTATAATTTGAGTTGTGTTCATTGATTATAATTTTTATAGTTAATAAAACTGCAATGTCGTTACATATATCATCTATCGAGAATGCAAATTTGTGGACCTCCTTAAAACCGGAATACACAATTGAAAACGCGGGGTACCAAAATACACCACCAACTTTTTCTTAGGCAACCTGTACGGACAAACTTAAATACAATTTCGAGAGTTCAACTTAATGAATATAAATCAAGGAATAATATTTAGAGTTATATCTCTTTCTCTCACAATCAGAAAGTTTACAGAGACTAGTCCGTGAACCTGATTTACGTGTGAGAGTACTTGGACGATTCCAAAGATCAATATCCAAGAATCAATCAAGTCGTATCCAACAAACAAGGATGGATGTATCTACTTTGATTGATTTACGTATAACCTGTGATATTTCAATTATAAAGATAAACAATATAATGCGGAAAAGAAATAACACAGACACCAGAAATTTTGTTAACGAGGAAACCGCAAATGCAGAAAACCTCCGGGACCTAGTCCAGACTTGAACACCAAACTGTATTAAACCGCTACAGACTCTAGCCTACCACAAATAGCTTCAGACTGAATGTAGTTGAGACCAGATTAAACCCTCACAACAATTCAGTTACAGTCGCGCTCCTTACGCGAATCCCAGTAGGACTTCGCGCAAATGTTTCCCTTAGATGACGTCCTATACAATATGCATACTGGGTATGCGTACCATTCCTGGTTCACGAGCAACATACTTTTTATGGTATGGATATCGGGTATGCGTACCAAAAAGTTGTTGTCGACTTATAGCTACACCGGTACGTGTATTAGGTACATGTACTGCGGCTCCAGACCTATAACAGTTCTCCTAGTATGTGAACTAGTATGCATATTGTCCTATATCCATATTTTCAGTAGTTCTATCTCTCTAAATCAATTCGAAACATTTTCAAATAACATCAATGATACATATAACTGTTCCAGGCTATTTTCGAATGATAATCTTGAATCATGATTTAGATTATGAACAATAAATTGTTCTCAACCGAAATTCATCAAGTATGAACAAATGTTCATTAAGCTTAGTCATATATATTTCTAGAACGAATTACCAAGATAAACTTGACTCAAAATTCTTGATATGCTTGCAATAGTCTAATTAGTTATGCGGCAACGTCTCATAGATAAAAGGATAAATATAACTTGGGAAATGGGTGGTTCAGTCTTCACTTACCTTTTGTTGAACAAGTTCTCCAAAAGCTTCGGTTGATCTTCGCCTTCAAATGGCAGAACGCAGTGATGTACGATTCTCAACTACACACTTCTATCCTAATACGAGACTTGACTAATTGTAGACTAGAAATCAAGATGTAGTTTTGATCAACTAAATTTGACAACAAGCTTGATATAGCAACACTTGTGAGTTCGACCGAGCAATGCTCTAACAACAATTTCCATATTCCAGTTGGTAAGTTCTTCCGCTAATCATTTACATTATGTTCCAAATATAAGTTCATCTCATAAATTAACGAAGTTTGGTCACCTTAACTCCAAAAAAGAACACACACATAGACCTTCCTACATATTCGCAGTACTCGCTTCCAATAAAGACGTAATTCATATCAATCCTAAGTGGAATAACAACAATAATAGAATTATACGTACGAATCAAAATATTATAATTAGCAACAAATTCAAACCAAAAGAATATGGCCAAGAAAATTGAAGAGTGATAACCCATTTTACATCAATAACACATTATTATGATGGAAACTAACAAAAATTAAGAGAAAGAATAGGTATAGTGATCACCTAAAAAGCCCATGTGAGGAAGATAGATGACCCTTTATGAGGATGTGAAGTGCTGCAAAAATGTAAATAATGATTAGTTTTTTGGACGACATATAAAGTAAAATCTGTTAAAATTATATTATGATCAGAAAGGTTATGAACCATGTATCATTTTAAAGATGACTTGGAAAGTTGATTGTCAATATTATTTAAAAGATTCATGATTTCCTAACATGTAGTGGTCGCCTAACTATGTTTTATTTCTCTGTATATCACATTAGACAAAAATAAAACATGACATGAATTACAGACAACTAAATTAATAAAGTAAGAACACAATTTTTTTTTTGAGAAATACCTTGATCCAACATTTTGACTCATTGTTTATGTGTTTGTCCTAAACTAAAGTTCGTTTATGTTCGGGATGCTTAGGCATGAGCTTCACGTGGTCAATATTATACGATACTGAAAATTAGTGTATCCATGAAATCCCTTTTAAATAAACCAAGAAAAGCCGAAAATGCAAGAGACCAACCACCGCCAGAATTCTAACCTTAGAGAACCCCTTCTAACAATTTTAGACTATATTCAAAATACACAGTTCCATTTGAAAAAGTATAGCCACACACCAAACTAAAGAACACATCCATAACCATGAACTTGCGATACACATCTTTAGAACTACAAGTATGTCTTCATCGTATTCATGTATCGTTGAAAATGATGTATACACATTTTGGGCGACTGATTTGGTTGGCTGCAACTAATCATGTTAAGCATATTGTTTTCCTTTCGTTATTCTGTTACATGTTGTTAAGCATGTTAAACATATTTTATCCCTAAATTTTTGTGATCTTTATTTCTCTTCTACTATAACTGAAAAAAATAAACTGAATAGTGTAACATAGTAAAGATACGAATCCTTCAAATTTCCTCTTTGCCTAACGATTGATATGCCTACGGTTGGTTCTTGCATTATTGCCTAAGATGCAAAAACGAGAAAACAAATTAATTTTTTTTAAAAGAGTACAATGAATCGTTACCCTCAACGACGAGAAATTGATATTCCTTTCTCAGTTTTGATTTGCTATATGGATAATCATTTTCATGTTTGTTTATGTGGACTAATCAGCGTCTATTATTTGTTTGTATTATGCACTTTATTCATTTTTGTGCCTTCCTTATTCATAACTCATCTAAGTTTCGCTCCATAAAAACACATCTTGAAGTTACGAGAAAATCTAGCATTTGGTCTTCTGCATTTTCCTTAAGTTCGTATGTTATATTGTATTTTCCTCTTTTGCGTTTGTTTTTGTTTTGTGCTTACGGATACCGTAGAAATAACGTATGTAATATGATTGAGTTTGAATTCATGCCAAGGATCAATGTAAGTCGGGAAATGTTAAGAAATCGACATGGTTATTGAAGACGTATGTAATACGTCTAAATGAAATAACCCTGATTTCCATGGTGTTTAATTGCTAAAAATAAAAAAATTCTAAAGCTAGTCGGTGTTTGGTTGCAATATGTCATTTGCAGTATTTTTAATGATTTTCTTAAATACATAAAAATTAATTTCATCCACATAGGATACTAATTGTGGGTTCTTCAAAAATAGAAAAGACGAACTCCATTGTATAGCTATGGTCGGTTTCTGACTTGTGTTGCTGGGCTTTGGGTAGTTTAGTTGGCTAGCACATGCATTTTTTTTCTATGTTTTTTTCCACGAACCACTCATGCTAAAGCATTAGGCCCTTGATAATTTACTGGTTCTGAATATGATATTTTTTTTTAATGTTGATAAAATAATTTAACATTGTTCTTCCTTTATAGGTTGATGGAAGATGGCTAATTTGTTAAAATAATAGTATCTATATATTTATGTCAATTGCGGGGTTTCAGAAGCAACTCTTCCTCGTTACAACCCCATCAAAAATACTAGAAATAACCCGTGTCATAACGACACTGGTTAAGACTGAATCAATATTATGTGTAACATGATTCTAATAAATTGGTAGTAGTTTTATTTTTTATTTTTAAAAAGATAGCATAAAAAGCATGGAAAACTATCTTATCCATGTTTCCTTGGGGAATTGTTATAAAACAATTAGAAAAACTATAAATATTTCATCTCGATGTTTACAGTTCCTCTGAATGCAATCAACGGGTGAATACATTTTGTTAATAATGGGGATTTTATGCTGGCTCATACTACTTATTTTTATTGGGGGAATAGAGAATGTAATGGATTAAAAGTTAAATGTTCTGGGATTATTAAAGTTTATAAGAGGTAATAGCACAACCTAAAAACAACGACAACGTAATTAATTAGCATGCTTAAAATCATCAAATATACAGCTAGATGTAACTGGTCATGTAATGAGCGAATTATTTTCCTTTACGCTGTGTACGACATGTTTTGATTACTCATGTCATATTTCGATATTCCGTGCATACTTACTGTAACGTTGTACTGCGTAGGAGTCGTCATACCACGACCATTTATCTTCTATTAAAACAAATCCTACATGATCAAAGCTTAGATAAGTCATATGTCCTCACTGTCAAATCAGAATAGAGGAACTGTTAGATTATTGAAAGAAATTAGAAGCAATTTAACCAAATTAGAATAGAATTATTTATTTTTAGAAAATCTAGCTTCCTTGATTTGATTTGATCAAAACAAATTGCTTACCAAAATTTAAAATAAAATACTTAATAGAACTCAGACAACTGTATTTCTCAACATTGCTAATGGGGATGCCAGTTCACTGAGACGGTATCAAAATGCATATAAGAGCATTTTTCAATTTGCCTTTTATGGACTTCGATACCCTTCCAATTAAACCGGTACCGAGGAGCCTTTTTCCCCTTTAAGAGGCAAGTTTCCCAATCACCAAAATCTAGTCCAAATTATGGTAGGTTATTGGGAAGAAAAATGTGATGTCCACGGAGGATACGTTATCCCTAAGAAAAAGAACTATTTGCTGATTATAGATGCTTGCGTGAGTACGTACAAACTTGTACTAGAATTGAAAAGAAAGGATGGGTACTCTGCTTCTTTAAACATGGTAAAAGAATAACGAAAGGAAAACAACATGCTTAACATGATTGAGAGTACCGGTTGTGGTTGTAACGAGGAAGAGTTGCCTGAAGAAAGGGGTTTTGATGGGTCATCCCAACACCAGGTGTGGGTACTGTTCGTATTCTAGGATTGGGCTATGTCAATTGCGGGGTTTCAGAAGTTATGGCAATGATCAATGGAAACATGTTGGACTTTGGATAAGCAGAAAATATAGCTCCAAGCCTCCAGGCTCCAGCAACGTAAGAACCAGATGAAACAAAAGTGTGACGATTTTTTTTTTTTTTGACATAACTATAAGGTCCTCGTGTGGCATATCATACGTGAGGAGCTGAAAACTTCTACTTGTTACAACGAGAAAAGTATTTTGGTTATCAAGGTCCTTCCTTCATCTTGGACTTGGCGACAATGACACAAAGGGATACTGTGTCGGCACCGTTTGGTATATTATGTCAAGTTTGGCAACATGGATCACTGTACAGTAAATAGTGGTTTGAGTAGAATTGGTATACTTCTTTTAGTATTCATCAGTTCACTGTTATTAAATAGGATGCTTATAGTATAAAGTACTAATAATTTGCAAATCCAAATCAAGTATGGTCGTAACGCAAACCTCGCCCTTTGCCCTTAGACAGCGCACACTTTAGCCCCATAATCCCCAAGCACACGTGCAGTGGCGTTTCCAGAGTGAAAGATCGGATCGAGTAAGTCGTTCCGACAAGAGATTTTCGAAGCCCATCCTTGTGCAAGTAATATTATAACCCTGTCAAAATATGTTTCTTCGTTAACAGCACTCATTTTTGTCTACCCCAAAATCAGCCACGTCCTCCTGTTTTATCCCAAAATAGTTGAATTTTATACTAACATGAAAAAAAAGAAAAAAAAGAAAAAAATTCGGTGCTCACTCCGCCACTTGTTGATCGCACCGCACGCATGCATGTTTGTCTATCGGCTTTATCGGCTTTCTCATTCTCAGCATTTCCGGAGATTGGTGGCATTTAATTATTAGTTGGTGCGCAAATGGTTTTCTTAAATTCTTCTCTTATAACCAAACTAAGGTTTGAAAAAGGGGATTTTGTGTTTCCCCCTAAAAAAAGATAGCTATTTTGCATTACCCCCTTTATAAATAGCTAATAGGTGAAACCCCCTTTCCGTCAACTTTGCCGTCACTGCATAATTAAGTTAATATGTACCATACACGTGTGTGAATGATAAAATAATTATTCCTTACACAAACGATGTACAGATCTACTCCGTAATTTAATCCGACCGTCCCGGTTTTCTTTCTCTAGATTAACCATAATACCATCAGTCATCTTCTTCCCCGCCTACTCCATCACCAATTCCTCCACCGCCTTCTTCCCCACACCGTTATTCTATTCCTTTAATTTATCAATTTCATCACTGTTTCATAGAAAGAGAAGAGAAAATTGCAGAGCTGTATATTCATGGCAGATGGATTTTCATCGGTTGTTTAATTATGTAAGCATAATTTACAATTCAATTGTGTTATACAATTCACTATTCAATAGAGTTCCTGAATGTTTATGAGAGGGTAATTACCGATGCATTCAACTGTGTTATTGGTGAGTGTTTTTTTTTTCTCAATCAAAGAACTTGCTATGTCGGGAGGCTAATACCGATGCCATAAAAGACATGAGTTAATTTGACAACTTATTAATCAAAGAAATTATTGTTGCCGATGCTTGTTCTTTTCAATTTTTGGATTTAGTGCAAAAATTAGTACTGCTTCTGAAGAACTAGATCATAATCAAGTCACTGATCAAATTAAGGTTTAGATCTCTTTGATTTAGTTTATTACATGTAGAAATTTATGTTTTCGGTGGGGTTGTGTAAGATTGAAATGAGGGTATTATTTTGATTAATGATGATCGGGTAAATTAGGATTTTCGTGGCAATAGATGACTCGATTTAGAATAGGTTTAGTGCCCCTATTTTCAACGATTTGTGTAAGGTCCACTGAAACTGATTCTATGAATAAAAATCACAGCTTGCAAAGAAGCTTCAATGGCCGATACGGAAGAGAATCTGTTGTTTCTTTTTAAGAGAATGAATTTGGGGCACGCATAATGCACGTGCTTACTTAACTATGCAGTGACGGCAAAATTGACAGAGAGGGGGTTTCACCTATTAGCTATTTATATAGGGTGTAATGCAAAATAGCTATTTTTTTTGAGGGGGAAACACAAAATCCCCCGTTTGAAAAACCGGTCACGTTTTTGGGAAGAAAAAAAAACGCATTTTTTATAAATTATTTTAAAATTACGGGCGACATAACCCGGCTAAATTGGGGTATATCTAGATTAATTGGGGTATACCTAATGAGACAAAATCCGGGTCATTTTGAAGTAGAACAGAACACCTCCTAACCATTTATTTTCTAAATGACTAAATTGCCCCTGCAATAATTAACACTAATTTAGATATGATTAGATTAGTTAAATTAGTTAGTTGATTTATACGAGTGGATTTGGAAACAATTGAGAGTGAGAAATAGAGTGAAATAGTAAAAGAAGTTTTTGGGGGGAAAGTTAGGGTTTTGTGATTTTTGTGAGATGAGTGATTCTAATTAGGGTTGTCAATGGGTCCGGGTCCTCCCGGGTACCACTGGACCCGGAACCGGACCCTATTTATAAAAGTCGGGTACGGTTCCGGGTCCGGTTCAAAAATTTATGGACCCAGAACCGGACCCGTTAAAAAACTCGGGTACCAATCGGTTCCGGGTACCCGTTGGGTATTAAAAAAACACACAAAAAAAGTTCTAAAACTTGATATATTTCTCTTTTTGGCTTGAATCTAACTTATATTTATCAAATTTTGTTATTATTTCTTTATTAATGTACTAAATAAAGATTAAATGTAAGCAAAAAATAAAAAGTGAATAAAAGATCAAAGCCAAAACTAGCAAAATACTAGTAATTTTTGCTAAAAAGAGGAATAAAAGAATGAATAACCGGGTACCCATCGAGTATTACCCGTTTGGACCCGTTAAGATTCGGGTCCAATAGGGTAATTACCCGTCGGGTCCCAACTTGTTAATGGGTCCAATCTTAGGACCCGGAACCGGAACCTATTCGATCGGGTCCGGATCCGGTCCCGGGTAATGGGAACCCATTGACAGCTCTAATTTTAATCATGATTTTGAAGTGGGGGAGTCTTCTAATTTTCCTCGTACAGATGAATATTTGTATGATGATCTACCAAATCATGATTAAATGGATTATATGCATGATCCTCACTTTTATTTTCCTCAAACTCAATATGGATATGGAAGTGATGAATGTCTTGAGCCAAATGAAGAATCTAATGACCCAGAAGAAGAAAAGGGAGCTGTAAATAATCAGGTACACAACTTATGTGGTGAAGATTGTGATTTTTTCATGCAAATGATAGATTATTTTTTTTTTCCACTTTTGCTGCCCAGTATCGGCAAGGTCGACGCTGGTCCAACTATGCCGACTATAATAGTCGGCATGGTTTTTATTACCAAATGCTACGACTTTTCATGAGCAGTCGGCAGAGTCATAAATAAGAACCCTGCCGACTTACCGTCTTTTGTAGCACAGGAACTGGGTTGTGAAATATGCTTAAGCCGTCATTGTTTTGAATATGTTGACCTTGCAGACTATAGTTTGTCGTCATTGTTGTATTCTTCGAACCTGCCGGCTGGGCTTTGGTCGTTGTTGTTTTATATATTGACCTTGCCGACTATGGAAGTATATATCAACTAACTTGTAATGTTTTGTAGATTGTATTGGTACCGACAACCTCAATCTCACAGTGTTAGAGGACCTGATACTTCCGCACATTATGCTAATGATTTGGAATGGTTGGAAAAATACGAAGCTATCAATTGGGTTGTTGAGAAAGCAAAAGAGAAGATGTGCGTTTTAGTGAAAAACATCCAACAAAAAGGTACACGGTTTGAGATGGTTTGCGAGTGTAGTGGGTTGGACGTAAGTCATAAGAGAAGGAGTTATGTGTATGCTAAGAAGACGAATAGGGTGTACAAGACAAAGTCAAAGAAGTGTGGATGCCCATTCAGGATTATTTTTTGGAGGAATGAACACACCAATAACATGTGGAGAATGAATAGAGTTGATGTTGGTTGGCATAACCATAAAGATCCGGAAAGTATTATTGGACACCCCCAAGTTGCCAAGTTGAAACCGCACGAGTTCGAACAAGTAAGAACAAGTTGGGGAATTAAACCAAGTAAGCTCCTTAGTAAGTTCAAGAGGGATGATGTGACGGATCATAGAATTTTCGCTCCCAATGGGTCGGGTTACGGCCTGTTTGGCAAGCTCCGACTCCCTTATACGCCACTCGAGAAAACGAACTTTCAATAAAAAATCGAATTCTCCGAGCATATGTCCCATACCATAATACTCAGAAATCCCACAAATTTTCTGAACTCCACAGGGGTCATCGAATCAGATAAACAATTTCCACCTTTCTATTATATGGATACATTATATCTCTTGCCAGAGTAGTTGGATACCAGCCACCGTTACAGCTAACGGTCTTCCGGGTTGCCACTCGTAGGTGGGGGGCAATTAAGGCCTGACGGATGGCCAGTTGCCAATGTCAGTGTAGTCAGATACCAGCTACCGTTATAGCTAACGGTCTTCCGGGTTGCCACCCGTAGGTGGGGGGCCCAGTGGGCCTGGCAAACTCAATATTCAGTCAAGCTCAACAGAACATCTTTTTCTTTTTTCAAATGATATAAACTACTCAAGAGAGTTGAGTTAGTAATCATTTCCATATGGATGGTATGAATTGCCATCATAGACAATTACCATCCCTTCTCAAGTACTGAGACAAATGATATGAATTACCTCGGATGGTAATAATCACTTCTTGTCTCACTAGGTATGAATTACCTCGGATGGTAATAATCACTTCTTGTCTCACTAGGTAGTATGAACAACCAATGGATCGACTGCAACTACCTCTTACTGCCAAGGTTACAATCATCTCCGAGTGGATGGTATGAACTGCCAAACAACAACCAACACCTTCAGATGATATGAACAACCTTGTAGAGTTGTGCTGAACCGCATAGCGGCTGCCTACGTACCCTCTCCGTTGCTCGAAGGGATCAAGCACGACCGTAGTTCGTCATGACTAGAGTATATCCTTACAATACAAACCACCACTTATAAACTAATCACGACCTCCAAGCTAGATAACAGAACTAGTGACTCTAGTGAACACCGTAAGATCGTTAAGAATCATTATTTCTTTAAAAAGTAGTAAGAAAACAAAGCACATAAACTAAAAGGGTCCAACTCTGAGAGAGTGCCTACTTCTGCTAGTGAATACAAATAGATAGGAGCAAACTTAAAAAGTAATTGGAACAAACAAATAAAAAATGGAAATCCTTTGTAATGCTATGTATATTCATTCAATCTTGGAGTACAGTAAAATTTAAATGCGGATAACTTAAATGAGATTTATTTTGCTGCACTAATCATCATCACTAAAATCCAGTATTCCAATGTCGAACCATGGCCAATAAGGACCTACTGAAATATGTTTATGTGCTAAACTATTGAATCGGACAACCGCATAACAAACTGACATTATAGAAAGGAAGCTAATGAAGTGAAAATGACATTTTCATTAGGCATAACATCTACTAGCATTCTGTGTCAGTTTCCTTTGAGGAAATAAATAGCACATCTAAAATGGGAACATCACCACCAAATACTACCTGTATCATCTGTTTTTGTTCACCATGCCGATAGCTAGCACGAGCCATAAAATACAAACTAACCATCAAATTTGTTACCCACGACAAGTAAACAAATATGTTCATATCCAGCTTAATAATCTAAAAGAAAAAGCCAAGTCAAAAGACAACCAAGTCCAAAAGAAATATATGCTACTTACCAAATATAAGGTTGTAAGTAATTCTAACCCTTCATACTGAATATCAAGGTCAGCCCATAATGGAAAGTGAGTCAAATTACATAAACAACGTCAATGACTAACCAAAACATTATACAACACTTGCTTGATCCATAAATCTGACAAACCAAATTCAATTTAAACATTTCCTATGTAGATATAACCCCTTTATAGAAAGGCACAACAATTTAAAATGCAACCTCCCAAACGCCTTCATGCTATCACATATAGAAAACACAACTTAGAACCACCAAACATTGTCAGATTCCTATGAGATTTATGCAGTTATATTATCACTCAGGTTAGAACAACATACTAAAAATTCACCACATTCTAACGGTTCATCTAAGAGATACAATCATTACAAGTTTACTGAATTCACTATCAACATACTAAATTCAGTCCCAATTCTTTTACATTTTGAGGTACCTATAATAATCATCTATTCTTTAAAAATTTAACAGAAAATCACTATTATTATACTATGAAACATACTAAAATATCAGCTTAATCTGATAAACGTATATTGAGATGCATCATAAACAGTTGCTGCCAAAACTGCAGTTCAGCAAAACACAGTCCTAATCACTCTTAGAGTTTCGGGTACCATACTATGCCTGATCATCCTCAAATTTTAACCCAATTTTCCTGGTACATCTAAGAACAACATATCCAAAAATAAACGATATTTGACGGTTGGATTTCAGTTTATAGCTCCAACAGTGATTACGTGGATATTAGAAAAAACAAATCCGAAATTCAAGTTAGGTTTTCATCTAGACTAAGTTCCCAATTCATCAATTTACATATAAACATAATTAGAGATGAAGACCCCCAAATACACATATCAAAATTAATTTGAAGATTTCATCAATTTCCAAGTCATGAGCAAAAGAAATAAAATCCCTAAGCTTACTAACAAGATGATTAAGAATTACCAATTCTTTAAAATCAAAGAAGAAGAATATCTATTACAGACAACGATTTTGGGAAGCATGAAATTAAACCCAAAAATAGAAGAAATTTCCCTTACCTCTCCAGCCACTCCCAAGTCAAGAAATCTCTAGCAACAACATTATCGTTTTGAGATTCATCTTACGAATCGACCAATTTGTTAATCAAAACTTTAAGCTCCTTGGTTTCAATTGTAGGAGGACATCCCTAAGGGAAGAGAAATCCCCAAAAATTACTCCACCAGCAACACCACCACCTTTCTTCTTCTTAAAAATATTATTACGGCTAGGAGAGAAGAAAATGTGTAAACCATTTAATCAGTTCCTTTTTCCCATGGATCTAAAAATGCCCTCTTTTAAGTGGAAAGAAAAATATAAGTACTCAAGACTTAAAACGTGTAAGAATGCAAGGACAAGAATTGAAACATGTCGAAACATGCAATATTTGTTTGGCACTCATTGCTTGGATCAAGTTTCCACTAGGGATGGCCATTTGGCCCACCCAAACCCATCCCCGTGGGTACCCGCCCCGTTTGGGTAGGGTTTTACCCGCATAAATGGGGATGGGGTTGGGTATGGGTAATACCCGAAACCTAAGCTATGGGGATGGGGTGGGGACGGGATTCAAGGTCCCCGCCTCGTAGCTTTCATATTATAAGGCTTTAGACTTTTATGCAAGAATTTTTATCGAATTTTTATACTTCTACAACTTAGTCGATCTTTCTTTTTTTTATTATATTCTTGATCGTTGTTGTATATTCATCACTTTCGCTTCTTTGTGGTAATCAGACACATATTATAAAAGTTAAAATAGTGAAAATGATACTTATAATGAAATGGTTAACATGGAGAATGAGAAAAGAAAAAGTAGAAAAACTAATAAGTCATTTCAAGATTCTTTTGTTTAGATGAATTTATGAATTTAAAATTTTAGAATGCATTATTCTTATGTTATTATTTTTGTTTGATTCATAATTAAGTTTTCATTATAAATAAATTTATGTATTAACACCGCATTACGGGTAACCCATGGGAAACCCGCCCCATACGGGTATTCCCCATACCCGCCCCGCCCCAATTCATATGGGTAACGGGGCGGGTATGGGTATTTTTTTTACGAACGGGGCAGTGACTGAGATTAGCATACCCCCCCATACCCGTCCCATGACCATCCCTAGTTTCCACCAACAACTAAAGGCACTTCCATTTTAGATTCATGGGCTTTACCAGGTGTGAAATTTTAAATTTTACCCAAATGGCTCGAGAGAAACCTGAGAAAAAGTCTTGGGCATTATAGATGACAAGAATAACCTTTCTTCATTGTCTACAATTTATGCTTCCAAAACAACTATCAAAAGAATTGAATGGGATGGAAGAAAGGTAATGGAAGAATCACAATGGTTGGCCCACAAATACAACTACACGGTGAGACACCATGAGTCATTGGAGGGGAGGGTGGATCGTATTTTTCTTACGCATCCCGATATAATTCAATTGGCCCAGTGCTTTTACCAAGTTTTGTTCATGGATTGTACTTATAAGACGAATAGGTACAACATGCCTTTGTTGAACATTGTAGGACAAACCTCGGACAAGCAATCATTCACGGTGGCATGGTGTTTTATGGATCGTGAGAAGGATGAGAGCTATATTTGGGCATTGGAAACTTTGAAGCTTCTCTACAATGAAGACGAAACTCCCGGGGTTGTAGTGACCGACAATGAGCAAGCAATAATGAACGTCATCAGGATATTTTTTACCAAGGCACAAAATTTTCTTTGCACGTGGCATATACAATGCAATCTTAGAAATAATTATAGGAATCATATCCAAAAGCCAAAGGAAAAGAAAGGTAGTAAACTTGAAAAATAGAAAGATGAACGTCTTAGTAAACTAACTAAAGAGGAGAGAGAGGAAGAGAAAAAGAAAGAAGACGAAGAATGGAAAGAAGGTGAGATTAATTTGGGTTATTCATGAAAGCGTGGGATAAGTTGGTTTGGTCGATAAGTGTGGAAAGATATGAGATAAACTTGAAAAAGTTCAAGGATTATTGGGGCACTAATTACCCCAAAGTAGTGGAATATTGCAAGAGACAATGGTTGAGGCCACATAAATAGAGGTTTATGTATGTTTTTACTTACGACCATAAACATTTCAAACTTGAGTCCACAAGTATGGTAGAGCAAGCTCATGGGAGACTAAAAGGTCTAATTTTCACGAGTCAAAATGGGATTGTGACGGTGTAATATGTTATCCATGAGTACACTAATAATGATATCCACAAGATAAGAAAGCAATTCGAAGAAAGTAGGTACAAGAAGTTGAAGGAGTTGAAGGAGGATGATTGGTTGCTTGTTGGTATACATTCCAACGTCTCATATTGGGCAATACGTTTTATGATGAAACATCTAAAGTTGTATCAAAAGAATGACGACCCGAGCACTCCCTGTAAGTGTAGGATAATGAAGGCTATCGGACTTCCATGTCGGCATATGCTTGGTAGGGCTTGCTTGCTATAGAACCTTCTCCATCCAACCCCTTAAACGAATTTTTGATATATACAACTCCTTGTCTTTTTCTAGTCGGGCAGCCATCTTCGTTCTTATGTATTGACATTGGGTGAGATTCTCCTCAACCGCTCCACCTAGGTGTCCCAATTGTTGGGAGACAACGTGAAACCCACAATTTCCATCCTTTGGAACGTCGTCGGTACTAACAACGAACTCTCGAATAATTTGAGGGAGTTGTACGCGATACTCTTCCAATACCGGTTTTATTACCTTCCTCGAACGACCTCTTTTCTTCACAACATCTCATTGACTTGCTTGACTCTCAAAAGGTGTAATATTTTGCTCCATGGGTTTTTATATTGGTGTAGTTGTATCCTTCCTCGGCCGACACCTTTTCCTTACAACAACTTCCACACTTGCTTGATCTCAAGAGGTGGAGTGCTATTTGGATACTGGGTATGCGTATCATTCCTGGTTCACGAGCAACATACTTTTTATGGTATGGATATTGGGTATGCGTACCAAAAAGTTGTTGTCGACCTTAATTCTAAATTTAGTTGGCTGCAATTCAAGTTAAAGTGACCAAACTTCGTTAAGTTATGAGATGAACTTATATTTGGAACATAATGTAAATGATTAGTGGAAGAACTTACCAACTGGAATATGGGAATTGTTGTTAGAGCATTGCTCGGTCGAACTCACAGGTGTTGTTATATCAAGCTTGTTGTCAAATTTAGTTGATCAAAACTACATCTTGATTTCTAGTCTACAATTAGTCAAGTCTCGTATTAGGATAGAAGTGTGTAGCTGAGAATCGTACATCACTGCGTTCTACCATTTGAAGGCGAAGATCAACCGAAGCTTTTGGAGAACTTGTTCAACAAAAGGTAAGTGAAGACTGAACCACCCATTTCCCAAGTTATATTCATCCTTTTATCTATGAGACGTTGTCGCATGACTAATTAGACTATTGCAAGCATATCAAGAATTTCGAGTCAAGTTTATCTTGGTAATTCGTTCTAGAAATATATATGACTAAGCTTAATGAACATTTGTTCATACTTGATGAATTTCGGTTGAGAACAATTTATTGTTCATAATCTAAATCATGATTCAAGATTATCATTCGAAAATAGCCTGGAACAGTGATATGTATCATTGATGTTATTTGGAAATGTTTCGAATTGATTCAGAGAGAAATATAGAACTACTGAAAATCTGGATATAGGACAATATGCATACTAGTTCACATACTGGGAGAATAGTTATAGGTATGGAGCCGCAGTACATGTACCTAATACACGTACCGGCGTAGCTATAGGTCGACAACAACTTTTTAGTACGCATACCCGATATCCATACCATAAAAAGTTTGAAACCGTTGGTGTAGTTGTTAATTAAAATTAAAAATTTTAATTTTAAAAAATTTAAAATTTTAATTTTAAAAAATTTAAAAATTTAAATTTTTTAAGAATGAGTTCGTAAGACTTGTGAAAGCTAGATTAATTTAAACTAAAAGTAGAGAAAATTTTAATCCAAATTTGTTTTTGTTTTTTTTTAGAGTGAAAATAACCAAGACACTAGATTCCACTATTACACATGAATAAATGATGATAAAGATTCCAAAACTCTAATTATTTTTAAAATTTCTTTTTCTTAATTCACAAATTATCAAGCATATTCTCAAACATTAATTGTATCCCTTAAGCATAGATTATCTAATCAAAGCATAACCTATCTAATTGAATCACAACTAATTAGGAAAATTATGCAAACAATTAAAATTCTACAAAGTAGTGATTGAGTGAATTATAAAATACAAATTAGAGAAAAATAGAATAGTTACCAATTATTCATGCATAAATAGCTTCCTCCATGCCTTGGTTACGCGAGAATTAGCTCATCATTATCATGGAAATATGCTCAAAATTCATCGTTATTAATGCTCAAAAATGGTTCTCAAATGATGAAATAGGAGAAAAATTGATAAAAACCGGGTTTGTAACACTTTTGTTCGTTACAAACCGAGCTGTTACAGAGAACGATAAAAATGAAGTGTTGTTGACACTGTTGCAATACGACCCACAAACAGTTGTCGTTGTCACTGTTGGAAAACGACGTTCTGCGTGCGTCCAATGTTCTTCGTGTTCTTCACAGCAGCAGAAAATGGAGTTTTCCTGCAACTTGATTTCTCGACTCTCTGGTTCTTCCTAACTGCTCCCAACTCTCTCTATAAACTCCCCTCCCTTGTACCTGTAGAAATCTATTTATACTCCTAATCCTCATTTAATCCGGCCATATCTCCCAAATAATCTTCATTTATCAATATTATTCTCCACGGCTAAAATTTCCATTTTTTGATCTTCCACGCGTTCTCAGCTGTCAAACTTCGTTATTTATCTTCTTCATGAATCTTTGTAGTGCAACACACTCCAAACTCATGCATTACATGCCTCAAACTCGTGTCAAATTCACTTGAACCCGTGAAAACTTGTGTCCACTGTTTTGGATTGAAACACGTAATTAAGCCAAATTTGATCGGAAAAAACACCCATACCAGCTTTCTATAGTCATATCACGTCTACCCATTAAGTTTCAGGGATTTAATCTCACTAAATCACGTCCAAAAATCCAACAGAAAATTCTGCAGAAAAATGAATTTTTTTCCCGCCAAAAATATTTTTCAAACGATGAAGGTGAAGTGCCCTGAATCCAAAACGCAGGTGCCTTTAGCAGCTCGGCTGCCTTGGGGGTGCCCTTATCCATTTTTAGGGTGCCTTTAGTAATTTTGGTGGGTGCCTTTAACACTTTTTTCTGGGGTTTTTCCAACACTTTTTCGGGATTCTTCCGGTGTATTTCTGGGGTGCTTCCGGTGCATTTCTGGGGTGCCTTTAGTACTCTATCCTGGGGTGTAAAGCACCACTTTACGAGCCAATTTCGTCGCAAGAGCTTATTTCTCTAAAAATACCTACAAAGACATAAAACACCATAATAAGTACAAAAATGGGTACTAATAATATATACAATAGAGATGAAAATAGACACATAAATGCGTCTATCAGTTGTTTCTTTCCTCGAACGACCTCTTTTCTTTTTAGCCGGCTCCTCTTTGTATTCCGCCTCTGTAATGACCCGTCCCTCCACCGATACTGTCCCCACTTAGCCACTGCGGTTATCCGGCAGTATGGGGTTTTCAACGGGCATAGCTGCGGTTATCCAGCAGCAACTTCCCGGGAGGTCACCCATCCCTGGATTGCTCCCGCCCGAGCATGCTTAACTGCAGAGTTTTATGTTAACTCTGAAGCCAATGGTGCTGAAAAGGCCTCGGTGTTAGGAAAGGACAAATCATTACTTATATTCCATTCGGCCAACCACGGCCGAATATCAGGGTATTACAATATCACCACCTTAAATCGGGGTATTACTTATATTCGCAAGCCCAGATATCCGACGTTCCTTGCCCCTCATGAGAAGCACCTGGACCAACCCCGTCCAGCGTACCTTCCCACTCTCGGCAGGTGACCCGTCGTCGGCTCTGATACCATTTGTAATGACCCGTCCCTCCACCGATACTGTCCCCACTTAGCCACTGCGGTTATCCGGCAGTGTGGGGTTTTAAACGGGCATCGCTGCGGTTATCCAGTAACAACTTCCCGGGAGGTCACCCATCCCTGGATTGTTCTCGCCTAAGCACGCTTAACTGCAGAGTTTTCTGCCAACTCTGAAGCCAATTGTGCTGAAAATGCCTCGGTGTTAGGAAATGACAAATTATTACTTATATTCCATTCGGCCAACCACTGCCGAATATCGGGGTATTACACTAAGTACATTATCTGACATGCCCAGCATTGCAGTCATTCTTCCTAAATTGGTGTCCAATCCTAGCTTTGGTAAAGGTCCCGTGTTCCCATTAGCAAGAACCTTCCCCCGAACCTTCTCTTATAAATGAGTTGTTTAGGGGATTATTAACAATAGGGCATCTGAATTCCTGGGTTGTGATGCGAGATTTTCCTAAAATCTACCAAGTCCCGCGATAGAGAAAAGAACGAAAGAACACCCACTTTTCTCGTAAGAGATGTCAAACTTAAATTAACTACCAAATTCATCTCTCTCCAATATGAGGGTTCGATACTAGCCATAGCAGGTCAATGGAATTCGTCAGAAAAAGCAGAGGCCAGTAAGTAGATAGAGTCAGTGAGACATGGAATGATATGCCGTGAGTGATATCGAGAAATATCATAAGAAAGAAGAAAGCCAGTTTTCCCCTTCATAGGTATCCGAGTCTCTAGAACCAAAACTCAAATCTTGAAATTACATAGATAGACACTTTCTCGAATTGACATAGAAAGTTCATGTTCGGTCGAATCTCAAAATCCCATGCTTTCCGTTGGTCAACAACCAACAAAAGGTCCTTTGGTTCTTCGCAACACCTACATATGTAGGGTGAATCATTCAATCTCTATTTTATGACAAATCTGAATCGATGGATCTTCTTCACTAACCATAAAGATATAGGTACTCTCTATTTCATCTTTGGCGCCATTGCTGGAGTGATGGGTACATGCTTCCCAGTACTGATTCATATGGAATTAACACGACCCGGTGATCAAATTCTGGGTGGAAATCATCAACTCTATAATGTTTTAATTACGGCTCATGCTTTTTTAATGATATTTCTTATAGTTATGCCGGCGATGATAGGTGGATTTGTGAATTGGTTTGTTCCCATTCTGATAGGTGCACCTGACATGGCATTTCCACGACTCTTTCTGGAGGAGGAGACCCTATCTTATACCAGCATCTCTTTTGGTTCTTCAGGCATCCAGAGGTCTATATTCTCATTCTGCCTGGTTTAGGAATCATCAGCCATACCGTTTCTACTTTTTTGGGGAAACCGGTCTTCGGGTATCTAGGCATGGTTTATGCCATGATCAGTATAGGTGTTCTTGGATTTCTTATATGGGCTCATCATATGGTTACTGTGGGCTTAGACGTTGATAAGCATGCCTACTTCACGACAGCTACCATGATCATTGCTGTCCCTACTGGAATCAAAATCTTTAGTTGGATCGCAACTACGTGGGGAGGTTCGATATAATACAAAACCCCCATGTTATTTGTAGTAGGGTTCATCTTCTTTGTTCACCGTAGGAGGACTCACTGGAATTGTCTTGGCAAATTTGGGGCTAGCGGAATCAGAGCTCTTGGGTAAGAAGGCAGGAAAAGTTCACACTAGGCTCAGCGAAAGACGATGGAAAAGGCCACTTGTAGGCGTGTAGGATTTCCGTAACGTAATATGAATGGTTGAATGCTTCCAAAATGGATTTGAATAATGTTTTTTATTTTATTCTTATTCGACACTTGTTTTTTAGTTGGTGTAACAGAGGGCTAATCCTAAGAATTCCAAGAGTTCGCTTTTTCGTTTTAGCTTGGATACTTCAAGCCAAGATCAGGACGATGGGTGAGAGATAGGGGCTTGCGCGTATTTTCTCGTTGTTGCTTGTAACATTATTCACGAGAAAAGTGGCTGGCTCTATTTTAATGCTTCATGTTGTCTCCTTCGAAATCGATGCTTAAGTCGATCTACTTGCATTGGTGGTCTTTCTCTTCCCTCATTGCATGCACTTCTCTTTGACCAGGGTTTAAGCTGGATTCTTTCTATGATTGTCCAGTAGAGCTCTATCCTGTCCTGTAGTCATGTCCTGAAAGGTACTTGACCTAACTCTCTCCTTTCAGTCGAGTGACTTCGTCCCTCTCGGTCCCATAAAATGGATGATTAAACCCTGAACTAACTAGAAGATTTATTTAAAACTTTGGATGGAACTTATCCTCTGAGGTTTCCCGAGAAGGCCTTGTTTACACTGCTTTGAAAACGGTTTCAGACTTTACTCTCAGAGCCCTTAGGTTAGTATCCATCTACACTGACTCTAGCACCCACGTCAAGTGGTGGTACCGCTCGCACGCTTTGTATCAACACCACTAAGGGGTGTTTTTCTTTCATTAATTGCCATTTTATTTTCCTGGGTCTTCCCCCTATATAAGCCTCCCATGCTTTCAGGTGATTGGACCGTAGCCGGCATAGCTGAGTGTCTTCCTATGTTCTCGTAATTGTTTATATCCACGTTTCATCATATACAACTTGAGATGTTTCACCACTAAAGAACCCTTGAAACAAGATCCACCGGGTAGACCACCTACCATAAAGACAAGGGCGGAAGAAAGGGAACAATTGAAAGTTTGAGTTCAACATGCGATCCATCTGGACATGATTATACCGAGGCTGTAATACCCCGATATTCGGCAGTGGTTGGCCGAATGGAATATAAGTAATGATTTGTCCTTTCCTTACACCAAGGCCTGATTGGTTCACTTAATTGAGTTGTGGGAGAAACTTCTCAGTTAAGCGTGCTCGGTCGAGAGTAGTCACGGGATGGGTGACCTCTCGGGAAGCTGCTGCCGGATGACCGTAGTAGTGCCGTTTAATATCCCACACTGCTGGATAACCGCAGTGGGTAAGTGGGAGGTGTTAGTTGGGATATAACTAGGGGTCGTTCGCTTGTTCTAGGGGGAGTATGCTGGGCGATTATGCCAGACACTGCTCTCACAGGAGACAAGGAACGTCTACATTATACCGAGGCCTTTTCAGCACATTTGGCTCCAGAGTTGGCAATTTTTTTTGCAGTTAAGCGTGCTCGGGCAAGAGTAATCCAAGGATGGGTGACCATCTGGGAAGTTTCTGCTTGATTACCGTAGCGATGCCCGTTGAAAACCCTACACTGCCGGATAACCGCAGTGGCTAAGTGGGGACATTATCGGTGGAGGGACGGGTCATTACAAATGGTATCAGAGCCGACGACGGGTCACCTGCCGAGGGTGGGAAGGTACGCTGGACGGGGTTGGTCCAGGTGCTTCTCATGAGGGGCGGGGAACGTCGGAGATCTGGGCTTGCGAGTATATTCTGGAGCCGAGGACGGATCCAATTTAAGGTGGTGGTGTTGTAATACCTTATAAGCACGTAAGTGTGACGCATTTTCACCCATAACTACATTATCTAGGACTCATTTTATTTCTAATAAAGTTGTTTTAAGTCTTTTCTAGGGATAAGCTCTTGCGGCAAAAATTGGCTCGAAAAGTGGTGTTTTACACCCCAGGATAGAGTACTAAAGGCACCCCAGAAATGCACAAGAAGCACCCCAGAAATACACCGGAGGAACCCCGAAAAAGTGTTGAAAACACCCCAAAAAAAAGTCTAAAGGAACCCAAGGGACATTTGTTATTCGGACTCTCAGTTTGGATAAGGGGCACCTCAGTTGGGCACCTGCTATTCGCACCCCTGGTCTGGTTATGGGGACACCCTTCTTCATCGTTTGAAAAAGAATTTTTGCGGGAAAAATTCCAGTTTTCTGTGGAATTTTCTGTTGGATTTTTGGAGGAGTTTCAGTGAGATTCAATCACTGATTTTGATTGGGATGAACGTGATATGCCCAAACAATGGTGGTATGAGTGTTTTAATGCGTTCAGTTGGGCTGGATATTCGTTGGGAAGAAAATATGCAATCTCGGAGTACAGCGTGCTTGAACGTGTGTTGATTGAGTTTTGATAGAGTTTTGTTGCTGCAGAAGTGTGGAGGAGTCAAACAAGGAAGTGTTGGAGCGTGTATACTGCGAACAGATGCGTGAGAACATAAAACATAAAAGAAAATATTCTTGAGTTAATGGTTGGATATCGAGAAGATTTTTGAGTTATTATGGGAGATTCTTGGTGCAGTTGGGTATATGAAGAGTGTAGGAGACTCATAGAAGGGCCAGAGAGTTCAGGGGAGAGGATAGGAAGAACCAGAGAGTCGAGAAATCAAGTGGCAGAAAAACTACATTTTCTGCTGCTGTGAAGAATACGAAGAACATAAGACGCACGCAGAACCGTCGTTTTCCAACAGTGACAACGACAATTGCTTTTGGGTCGTATTGCTACAGTGACAACAACACTTCATTTTTATCGTTCTCTGTAACAGCTCGGTTTGTAACAAATAAAACTGTTACAAACCCGGTTTTATTGTTTTTCTCCCATTTCATTATTGTGAACACCATTTTTGAGCAATAAAGATGAATTTTGAGTGTGTTTCCATGATGATGAGCTAATTCTCGCGTAACCAAGGCACGGAGGAAGCTATTTATGCATGAATAATTGGTAACTATTCTCTTTTTCTCTAATTTGTATTTTATAATTCACTCAATCACTACTTTGTAGAATTTTAATTGTTTGCATAATTTTTCCTAATTAGTTGTGATTTAATTAGATAGGTTATACTTTGGTTAGATAATCTATGCTTAAGGGATACAATCAATGTTTGAGAATATGCTTGATTATTTGTGAATTAAGAAAAAGAGATTTTAAAAATAATTAGAGTTTTGGAATTTTTACCATCATTCATTCATGTGTAATAGTGGAATCTAGTGTCTTGGTTATTTTCAATCTTGAAATCAAATTTGGAATTAAATTTTCTCTATTTTTAGTTTAAATAAGTCTAAAATCAATTGCTTTCACAAGTCTTACGAACCTTTTACTACAACAAAGTTGAAATCACATCAATACCCCGATATTCGGCAGTGGTTGGCCGAATAGAATATAAGTAATGATTTGTCCTTTCCTAACACCGAGGCCTGATGGGTTCACTTAATTGAGTTATGGGAAAAACTTCTCAGTTAAGCGTGCTCGGCCGAGAGTAGTCACGGGATGGGTGACCTCTCAGGAAGCTGTTGTCGGATGACCGTAGTTGTGTCGTTTAAAATCCCATACTGCTGGATAACCGTAGTGGATAAGTGGGAACAATATCGGTGTTAGTTGGGATACAACTAGGGGTCGTTCGCTTGTTCTAGGGTGGGGGAGTATGCTGGGCGATTATGCCAGATACTGCTCTCACAGGAGACAAGGAACGTCTACATTATACCGAGGCCTTTTCATCACATTTGGCTCCAGAGTTGGCAGAAAACTTTGCAGTTAAGCGTGCTCGGGCGGGAGTAATCCAAGGATGGGTGACCATCTGGGAAGTTTCTGCTGGATTACCGCAGCGATGCCCGATGAAAACCTTACACTGCCGGATAACCGCAGTGGCTAAGTGGGGACAGTATTGGTGGAGGGACGGGTCATTACACTTAGTGTCAATCAAGGTAACTCCAATTCCCAATAACGAATATCCGTCTTCATCAATCAATCTTCGCTTAGGAAC
>JAJJMB010008958.1:4021976-4044014 GCA_023531105.1 Papaver atlanticum
CTGGGTATGCCATAGATAGTCCCTTTATGGACCTAGTTCCAACTCTTCGGATTACTCCAGTCCAGGCATCCACAGAGTATCTTTTTCATGTCATTATTTCCGCTAATTGAACTTGCAAAACGATACTAATTTTAGACATTATAATTAAGAATGCCTATCTCAGTTCCTGGATTAATCGACATTATAAGAATGTTTATCTCAGTTCATAGATTAATCGACAATATAACAATGTTTATCTCAGTTCGTTTTCATATACACAAAACCATGAATCAATTCTCCATGCATATGCATATGAACCAAGCTCAAGTTGTAAAACCTCAAAAGTCGAACGATCAACATAAATCTAGATTATGAGCAAGGCATATGAAAGAGTTACCTGAACTTGACAGTCATGAAATAGGAGCCTTGAGACAGATGCAACAGCAGTAGCATCTATCCAGAAAATGGGCACAAGTGTATCTTTAATCAAGGCTTCAACATTTGAACATGAAGTCTGGTAGTATCCATGGGCGAGCTGATATTCATTACGTGTTATCGATTTTGTGGAGAATAAGCATTACATGTATTGTTGTTTGGATTGTCACTGAGAACCTAAACACGTTTTGATATTGCAGAATTTGCAGTGCCTTCATTCATGGACATCGGAACAAGTTTCTCCACCAGGACTAACAAGAATCTCACCAACGAACAACGCTTGTTAGTTTACCACTTTCTGCTGAAAGATAGCAACAAATGGAGAGTGAAAAGAGGTTCAATGCTAAGGGCTTCCCAACTGTTTTCCATATCAGTAATTACAGCGAAAAGGATATGGAAACGCGGAAAAGATTGTTGGTCTAGAAATGTACCTATTGATGTGTCTTCGAGGAAACCAACCCGAAGTGGTGGCAAACCAATGGAAATTGATTTGTCGAAGCTTCCAGAAATTCCACTTCGTCAACGCACCAACATGCGGTCGCTCGCTAGAGGTCTAAATATATCCACTTCAACTGCATTTAGACTGATAAAAAATGGACGGATCAGAAGACATTCAAATGCAATTAAACCAGCTTTCACATACGAAAACAAAAAAGCAAGGTTGGAATTTTGTTTGGGAATGCTCGAGCCAAGCCCTTACAAGGAGAACCCAATGGTTAAGGGTATGTATAATGTCATACACATAGACGAGAAATGGTTTTTTATGACCAAAACCAAGGAGAACTACTATCTTCTTCCGGAAGAAACAGAACCCCATCGCACTTGTCAAAGCAAAAGATACATCAAAAAGGTGATGTTCTTAGCAGCAGTTGCTCGTCCAAGATTCGATTTATTTGGGAATGAAGTTTTTGACGGAAAAATAGGGATATTCCCTTTTGTAATAAAGGAAGCAGCAAAGCGTTCCAGCAAGAATCGTCCAGCTAGGACACTTGAAGACAAACCTGTTGAATCAGTGGACAAAGATAAAACAAGGGAGTGTTTGATTAAACACTTGTTACCAGCAATTCGTAAAAAGTGGCCTACTTATAATAAAGAAACTATATATATTCAGCAAGATAATGCTAAGCCACATGTAAGATTGGATGATGAAGAATTCTTACGGGAAGCGGCAAAGGAAGGTTTTGATATTCGACTCCGGTTTCAACCCTCACAAAGTCCAGACATGAACGTGTTGGATCTTGGGTTCTTTAGGGCGATCCAATCGTTACAACATGAAGAGGCTCCTACCACTGTTGGTGAGCTCCTCTTGGCAATGAACACAGCATTAAAAAACTATCATCACAATCTTTAAATGAAGTATTCCTCACATTACAACTATGCATGGTTGAGGTGTTAAAGGTTCACGGTGGAATAAACTATAAGTTAAAGCATATAGGGAAAAGAAGGTTGGCAAGAATGGGTGAGCTTCCTACTCAAATCGAAGTTAATAAGGATCTAGTGAGGGAAGCAACCCATTACCACTCATGCTTAAGTTTTTTCTGCAATGATGAGAAAAATACTACTGGAGGAACTCAAGGCACTGATGTCATTATGTCAAACCAGATGATTTCACAGGGCTTTTGATTAAGAAGTGAACTAACCTTAATCTCTCCATTCTCAAGCTGCACGGTGTAAGCAAGGTATTGTTCTGATTCAGCATAACAGAATTCAGTGACCTGTGTGGACAAGGGGTATTGTTATTTTCATTTTTATGTTAACAAATCCAAGTTGTATAAAAAAATGAGACTTTGAAGAAACTGTTTCTCTATGTCATTGGTGGAGCTACAATACTGTGGTTGGGGACAAATTAATAACTCTGCGGCTCGTTTATATTTTTATTTACAAATGCTATAGATTAATGATTCAAAGTTTTCTAGTCCTAGTAAGATCGGGACCATCTACTTATACTAACTCTGCCACTCGTTTATACTCGTATTTTTATTTACACATGTTATAGACTAATGATGAGTAGCAACTAACCTCTTAATGGAACATCAAGAACTGTTTCAGCATTAGGCTCCTCGTTTCCATCGCTAAGTTTCAATATACTCTCGACTGTTTCACTTATGCCTGTAAGAATGCACATAGTACCTCCAACCTGTAAGAATGCACCAGAAGTTAGAGACTTCAACTGTTAAAATGCATTACTTCTGTAGAATGAACGCGTGCCCATACCCTTGAACAGTCCCAGGCAACATTGGATACTCATTTTTTTCCTCCCAAGGTAACATGAAGAACTCCATAGCAATCAGAAAGAAAACCCACTTTCTTCTGCAAATTTGGAAACCAAAAAATATTATCAATTGATTCAATTCTTCGATTCAAACAAGACCCTTCACTTGTCTCTGATCTGTAACTAAGATAACACAAATTTCAGCTCAAAATTACCACTAAAAATCCAAAAAAAATCATGAATATTCTTATTAGATACCTTAAAAAACCATGAACTAACTGAATGAATCTAAAGACCTTGGATAATCCAAACCTTAAAATGAGCAAACCCAACTAAATTGTAAGTCTAATTACAAATCATACCAATTCATAAATTAGACTATTAACAGAGGAATCTAGAAAATCCATACCAATAGATTCATCAATTCATAAATTAGACTGTTAGGAGTATTAAATTCAACCTTTGAAACAAGTAGAAATCAACAAATCTCACCTTCTTAAGCTTTAACAAAGATGTTCTATCAAAAATGGTGTGGGTGGGGGGATCGATGGTGGTGGGGTGGTTCTGTGGAAGAAAATGAAATGAGAAGTAGAGAAAAAAGATTTATCGGTGATGGTGGGAGTGGTTCTGTGGAAGAAAATGAAATGAGAAGTAGAATGAAGAAATCGACATCCTTTTTTGTCGGTGATGGTGGGGTGGTGGTGGATCGATGGTGGGGTGGTGGTGGATCGATGATGGGGTGGTGGTGGATCGATGGTGTTGGGAGTGGTTTTGCGGAAGAAACGAGAAGTAAAGAGGCACAGAAGATAACAATGGTGTTGGGAGTGTTTTGCGGAAGAAACGAGAAGAGACACAGAAGATAACGATGTTGTTGGGAGTGACAAATAAAATGAAATCTCGGGGAAAGGGTAGTTTTGGAAGTTTACTCTATTAAAACATAAAAGTATCACTTTTACTGATACAAATTTTAAAATGAAAAGTAGCTCTTTTCCTAAAACGGAGGGAGTATTCTATATTTGTTTATTTTTAAAATCACATGGAACAGTAATAAGTTTTTTGTCTGCTATGATTTCATTCTGGGTCATAAAAGTTGTGTCATTCTGTTGAATTCTGATTGCATAATTTCTTGGTTGCCTTGTATACGTCATATGATAAAAAGATTTTTTTTTTTTGTAATCAATCAAGTCTGATCTGTCCTGTCCTCCATATGCGTTATGTTTTTACATTGTTTTCTGTTATGTTTGCATGTCCGTTTTATTTTTATTTTTCTGTCATAATAAGTTTTTATTTACTTTATGACAATTATTCTAAAAATAAAAATAAAATAAAAACATATTTTTATGAAATGTTAGCATTTTTTTTACTCTATGTTGATTGCAACGTATTTAACGTATGCTTTATTTGTAAATGTATGCTTGCTTTGTAAACTTTGAAAACTCTGTTGATTTTTGATTGTTGACCGGGTCACCAATAAAAACCATAAAGAGATTTGGTTTCCCAATCCATAAAGAAACTTGGTTTTTGGGAATATAGTATCGGAATGGGTCATACTAATGTCCTTTAATCTTGTCTTATGTAGATGAGCAAGACGGAATATATCCGACAAGAATTTGGACTGTTGGACACAGATGGACTTGAGTATCACCGTTGGATGGCTGATGTGGAGATCGCTTTTGTAGCAAGAGAATGCACCCATACCATCAAACCCTCTACTGACAAAGATGCTGCCCCCGCAACTGAAAAATAAAAGGCTGAAGCCTTCCGATATTTGAAGGCACATATTGACCCTAATCTCCTTTGGGGAAACCAACACATAAAGTGTCCTAAAGAACTGTGGGATGCACTAGCAAGTCGTTTTGGGAACATCGAGGATTCCCTTCTCCCACAGTTGAATGAACAGTGGAATGACATCCGGTTTCTTGATTATGTGAAGGTAGGTGATTTCCAGAAAGACATGCTTAAGCTAGAAGCACGACTTAATTTCTGTGGGATAAAACTCACAGATAAAGATATGATTCAAAAGATATTGTCTACTTTCCCTTTTTCATCTGTTATTCTAGCCAACCAATACCGCATAGAGGTTGATAACAAGAGAATAACAACTTTTAGCAAGTTGATCAACTTATTGCGGTGGCCAAAAGGCACAATGAAGTTCTAGCAAACAACAATGCTAGAGCCCCTGGGAAGAAGAAAATTCCCGAGGCTAACTATGGCAAGGATAACAAGGGAAAACACCCCAAAGAAAAGAGGATTAAAAATGTTGATTCATATTCTCATGCTCCATACTCACGTGGGGATAACAACCCACGTGGAAGAGGACAAAAGGGTCATCGTGGAAGGGGCCATTGGCGTGGAGGCCATTCAAATACCTGGTCTAGAGATGTTACTTCTAGACCTAGTGGTAGGGGCAACACTGTTGAAAAAATACATAAGAACCCCACACCTAAGAAGGTAGAGAATGACAATGCACCTTGTTACAGGTGTGGAATCTCCGGACATTGGTACCAGCAATGCAAGGCTAGTGCCAAGGTAGCAGCCATCTACAAAAAGTACCGGGAATCTATAGATCAAGAAGCTCACTGTGTGGAAGAACGTGATCATGCCCCAAATGTCAATTTCACCATTTCAGACTTCCAGGGCAACAAGAACCATGCCCTTATGGAAACACTTGACTTTGATTGATTGTTACTTTTTTAATTATCCTTTGATCCTAAAGATTTGTTTATTTTCTTTCTTTTTGGTTTAGCATACTTTGGTTTAAATATTTCTTTTGATAACTTAAACTATGTTAGGTAGTCTTAAATTATCGTTTTTTTGTTGATGGATCAGTGGTTTTTAATTTTTATGGGTACTTATTATGCTTTGGATTTAATTTTTACTGTGATAATCTATTGCATGATTGAATTATGTGACCGAATTCTCTGAAGTACCATTTACTTGTAGGAATGTCATCCTCGGAAGAGATTGAGTGCCTAGCTGATAGTGGCACCACACACACTATTTTAAGAAATAGGAAATTATTTGTTGACTTAATTCCTTATAAATCCTCTGTGACTACGATGATTGGATTATCACAAGTGATCATTGGGTGAGGTAATGCTCAATTTTTGTTGCCAAATGGCACAATGATTAAAGTCACAGAAGCTCTATATGTACCAAGAGATAACCGTACCTTGTTGAGCTTCAAAGATATCCGTGCAAATGGTTATCACTTGGAAACTCACTGTGAAAATGAAATTGAATATATAAATATTATCTCTAATACATGTGGAAGAAAACGCATTTTAGATAAATTAATGAGTCACTCTAGTGGTTTGTACACTACTACTATTCGGATTATCGAATCACATGTTGTTACCAATGATGAACTGTTGAACAGTGACTTATACAAGCTTCGGAACGACCGCTTGGGGCACCCAGGTTGTGATATGATGATCCGTGTTTTAAAGAACTCACACTAACATCCTTTCTTTCGAGTGAAAAGTAAAATGAGACAAAAGACAGTTACAATGCAAAGTAACAATGTATGCCAGCCACTGCCATCTAAAGCAACTGATGTGCAACCTCTCTCTCATTCTACTTCGTGGACTTTGTCAAAAGCACACCACACATTTTGCAAAGCTTGTTCTTTAGCAAAGACAGGAGCGAGACCATCCTATGCTAAAGATACAAAACAAAACATTCCATTTTTACAAAGAATACAAGGTGATATTTTTGGACCTATACATCCAGAGTGCGGACCATTCAGGTATTTTATGGTTTTGGTAGATGCTTCGACCCGTTGGTCACACGTTGCATTACTGTCCACAAGAAATGCTGCCTTTGCAAAGATCCTAGCACAAATTATACGTTTGATGGCTCACCACCCTGATTATCCAATCAAATCTATCAGACTTGATAATGCTAGAGAATTTACATCTAAAGGATTTGATGATTTTTGTATGTCTATCGGAATTGACGTAGAGCACCCTGTACCCCACGTACACACTCAAAATGGTCTTGCAAAAGCTACCATCAAAAGGTTACAGATGATAGCTAGGGCATTGGTTATGCGTTCCAACCTGCCTATTACTGCCTGGGGGTACTCCACATTGCATGCAACATTACTTATTCGCTTTAGACCCACTATTAGCCAACCATTTTCTGCGTACCAGTTGGTAACTGGATATGAGCATGATATTTCACATTTACGCATTTTTGGTTGTGCTGTATACGTGCCTATTACGCCCCCACAGCGTACTAAGATGGGTCCTCAAAGACGATTAAGTATTTATGTTGGATATGAATCCCCAACAATTATCCGCTATTTGGAACCTTTGACATGCGATCTCTTTACCGCTAGATTTGCGGACTGTCACTTTGATGAGACAACCTTCCCGTCGTTAGGGGGAGGTATGAAAAAGGATTTCGTAAGGGAATGATAGGAATTATCGTGGTGTGCCCCCACTTTGTCTCATCTTGATCCCCGCACCTCACAATGTGAAAGTGAAGTAAAAAGAATTATTGATCTTCAGAATATGGCAAACTCAATGCCTGATGCATTCACTGATATTGCTAAAGTGAATAGATCATACATACCAGCTGCAAACGTGCCTGCAAGGTTAGAAATCCCTAATACGGGAAAAGGCACCTTATATAAAGGTGTCAAACCTACACTTGGTGGAAGTGTAGCTGAGGCCGTGGCCCCCCAAAGAAAGAGGGGGATACCACCTGGTTCAATGGATACTCACCCAAGGAAGAAAAGAGTGAGTAAGGCACAACCCGATCCATTTATCATCAATACAGATAATCCTTCTCATGAAATTGTCTCTGATTACAGTTATGTCCATGAATCAATAGTGGAGGACGCTCCGATGTTTGAAATGATTCCATAGAACAAAGAAATCTCTATGGATTATGAGAGTGCATACGTGTTGATGGAAAGATCCTCCACACAGATTGATAATGCATTTGCATACACTATTGCTCAAGAGATCATTGAGCACGATGACATCGAACAACGCTCTATTTCAGAATGTCAAAAAAGAGCAGACTGGCCTAAATGGGAAGTTGCAATCCAGGTAGAATTAAATTCACTGGTAGAGACGGGTATTTGGTGCGATAGTGCTAATCCCACTAGGTGTAAAGCCCGTAGGACATAAATGGGTATTTGTCAGAAAGCGTAATGAGAAGAATGAAGTCTTGAGTTATAAGGCTCGTCTTGTGGCGCAAGGTTTCTCACAACGCCCTGGAATTGATTATGAGGAAACATACTCTCCCGTAATGGACGTCATAACGTTCCGCTACTTAGTTAGCTTGGTAGTTTCAGAAGGACTTGAAATGCAGCTTATGGATGTGGTTACAGCATATCTCTATGGGGATCTAGATTAAGAGATATACATGAAAGTGCCTGATGGCCTTCCATTGCCCGAATCAAGTAACTTTAAACCACATAGTGCGTTTTCGATTAAGTTGAAACGCTCACTTTACGGATTAAAGCAATCCGGGCGGATGTGGTATACCCGTCTAAGTGATTATTTGATTGGGAAGGGATATACAAATAATGAGTTATGCCCCTGCATGTTTATAAAGAAAACAAGTTCCGGATTTGGAATTATAGCTTTTTATGTTGATGATATGAACATAATATGTACTCTTGATGAAATAAGAGAAACCACAAGTTATCTGAAATCTGAATTTGGGATGAAAGATCTTGGGAAAACTCGGTTTTGTCTAGGACTTGAACTAGAACACCGAGCTTGTGGAATATTAATCCACCAGTCTGCATATGTCCATAAGATACTCAGGCAATTCAATATGGACAAGGTGCATCCTGCTAGCACTCCCATGATTGGTCGAAGTTTAGATGTACAAAAGGATCCATTTCGTCCAAAGGAAGATGGCGAAGAGGTATTGGGAGCTGAAATTCCCTACTTAAGTGCAATAGGGGCATTATTGTACTTAGCGCAATGTACTCGACCTGATATATCATTCTCAGTGAACTTGTTAGCTAGATACAGCTCAGCGCCTACGCAGCGTCATTGGAATGGTATAAAGAATGTTTTCAGATACCTGAAAAGAACCATTGACATGGATTTATTCTATCCCTATGAAGAAGTAAGAAGGACCGTTAGTGGAAATGCAACTCCCTACACTGAAACCTCAAATAATGTTTTGGTTGGTTTTGCTGATGCTGGGTACCTCTCCGACCCACATAAAGGTCGATCACAAACTGGTTATTTTTCACCATTGGAAACACAGCGATATCTTGGAGATCGACCAAGCAGACTCTTGTAGCTACCTCCACGAACCACTCTAAGATCATTGCCTAACATGAGGCGGTTCGTGAGTGTGTATGGTTAAGGTCTATCATTACACACATTCAAGGGACATGTGGTATGAGTTCTACCACCGATGAGCCAACTTGCATTTATGAGGATAATGCATCTTGCATCGAACAGATGAAGCAAGGGTATATTAAGGGTGATAATATGAAACATATATCACCAAAGTTCTTTTACAATCAGCAACAACAGTCTCTTCTGAAAATTCAAGTCAGTCAAGTAAAATCTAATGAGAATGTGGCAGACCTATTTACTAAGTCACTGCCTAAATCGACTTTTGAAAAGCACGTCAAAAGTATCGGACTAAGAAAATTGTCCGAACTCCCTTGATTGCAATCAGGGGGAGATGGCGACATCAGGGGGGTATCTAATGATATGATGTCGACATCAGGGGGGTGTTTGTTGAACTCTTTTTCCTTTCACCGAGTTTATTTTGTCCCAATGGGTTTTGTTACTTGGAAAGGTTTTTAATGAGACAACACCAACACCATGGTTATGACTCCCCGATTGAGATTATCTTTTTCCCACAGGGTTTTTATATTTTAGGTTTTTTCTGAAGAGAAGTGGCCAGCTTTATCAACACGTTGTACTCTTTTCCCTTCGTCAAGGTTTTGTCCCATTGGGTTTTTCCTTGTCAAGGTTTGAATGAGACAACACATTTGAAATTCCGCTTTTGAACCACACAAGGGGGAGTGTTATAGGGCCTATGGCCCATGGATGTGCGGTCCATTAGTATACTAGGGTTTTCCCATTACTCTTGTATAAATAGAATACTATACCTATGTAATGGGGTTCCCTTCTCTGGTTAATGAAAAGTTCTTCTCTCTTTCTTATTCTTACTCCAATAAATTTCTCTTTTTACTAAAATTTTGTATTACTCGGCTAAAATGAAGCCGAACAGAAGAAAAAAAAACAATAAATTGCCACATCATCATAAATTTGGACCATGAGATTAGTTTTATTCAATGGTCTAACAAATTTGTAAACAAAGTTTGTCAAAAGTCTTTGTTATTCGATCCCGACCCAGAAGGAATTACATGTAGCTTTTTTACACGATTTATAAGGGATGATACCAGTATTACTGGGGGCTGATACCATTTAGCCGATCCAACGACCAGGATTGTTTAAGATCTTTTTGTCCTATTTGAAAGGGTATCAGCCCCTAGTAATGTGGTATCAACCCTTATAAATCGTGCTTTTTTATGTCGTGTAATTAAATCTATGCCAAACACCTATCATCTTAATGTAGCCCTTGACACTTGACTACTCCATTTCACTCTACTACATCCTCGGATTACCTCCGATTTAAGCACCAAACGGAACCTTAGCGTCTTCATCAAGTGTACTTCAAAATTACGTGCAAAATGAGCAGTTTAACCCTTTAACTTCAACCAAACATCATTTTTTTCGAAGTGTACCGAGTATCAACCACTTCTCATTTTTAGCACATATACATGTTTTGATCGGTGTGTTGATAATAAAAATAAATAAATTGAGGGACCGAAAATTAGTTTGGTAATTCACCGTGAATGCATTTTTGACTAAAACAAATATCGAATTTTTCTGGCGTCTGAAGATGGAGGACTCCGCAGCAGGTTGTGGTTCAGGAAATTTCAACCCATATGGAGGTAAAACTGTAGAAGAATGTGAAGACATGATCCGGAAAAGCCTTAGAAGTAACTCTCTTTCTCTATCTCTTCGATTGGGGTTTTGGGGATTTCACTCTTAAAAATGTTTGTTTTCGATATTTGTTTTGAACAGCTCCAACAGTGAAGTTTCTGAAAGAGAATCTTGAGAAAGCTGGTTGTGGTTTTGGGGAGAATTTCATTAAAGCTATCAAGTGTGGTAATACGATTGGTGGTGGATATTCTCGTGGCAAAGGGGTAAGTAAAACAATCTCCTTCGAGTTTCCAGGTAATTGTGAATTTGACTACATTGGATAGAAGTTTGAATTATACAATTGAGAAAAGTTAGTGATTTCCATGATTCAAAATTGAGGAGGCAAGAAAGGAATCAAGTTTGAGTAATTTTGGCGTAAATTGAGGATTTAAAGTAGCCGTAATTTTTGTTATTCATATGATTGTATTGTCTTCTGAGTTAGCTTTTGTTCTGTAACCTTGTTTAGATGTGCACATTAAGTGCTTGTTTATTTGCTAATTAGCTTCTTTATGTGGGTGTAGATAGTAGTATGTAGTAACCATATGAACTTACAAGATGATGTGAATCAAGTGGTTATCCATGAATTGATTCATGCTTATGATGACTGTAGGGCTGCAAATTTAGATTGGACTGATTGTGCTCATCATGCGTGCAGTGAGGTAAACTCCATCCTGATATTTTTGCCGCGTTGAATTGTATATGTAGTTATGTACTAATGGGTTATGCAATTGGATTCACAACTTGTAATTAGCATACAAAGAATAATGCTCGATTATAAAACTAATGCTCGAATATAATGCTACAAAGAAAATCTAATGTGATAAAATTAAAGCACAGTTTATAAAAAGATTAGTATCCTAAGCAATGAGAAGACTCTATTGAATACTTATGATTTAAAAGTAAGATAGAGCACGCGAAGAAAAATACCCCGAACCCGAAGATTAGCCATCAACAAGAGTAGAAACTAAAATATCTGAACTTCTTTAATTCTTACTGACATAGATTCGGGCTGGACATCTAAGTGGCGATTGCCACTATAAGCGTGAGGTTCTTCGTGGGTTCATGAAGTTACGAGGTCACGAACAAGTGAGTTTTCCTTCTTTCCTATATATTAAGTTAAATAGCTTGTGGTTTGTTTTATGTTAGTTGAATCATGTACTGGGTCTTGGACTAGAATAAGAATAGTATCACTTTAAAAGCCTCTCTTGTAGCATGTTATGTAATGAAAGTGTAATTTCATATACGTTAAATCTGAACCTTGATGTTGTTTGAGATACGGCATATCTACACTGTTCAAATAGCTTACTGCATATCCATTAGCTTTCTTGTTCGATGATCTTGCTAAATAAGAAAGAAGTCACCATAAGATTTTCATGCCTGGCAAAAAAACATCGCCATGTCTGCCTTTATAACGATTGAAAATTCTCCTGCTACCATCAGATGCCACATAGTTCCAGTGCTTTTACTTGAGCCTAGCTCAAGATGCTGCTTTCATGATATCCTGGGCTGAATAAAACAATGTTGATAAAAAAAAAAAAAAAAAGTGCTTTTTAATATCTTTGATACTTGAATTTTGTTGTCGTTAGTTTAGGAGTTTGAATAGAACAGTTCGTTGTTTTTCACAATTCTATAACCCTACTAGGTTTCAGATCTGCCACAAATAACACTTAGTTTATCTTTTTTGATCTATTCCTAGGAAGGAGATAAGTCCAGATATACTTGGACAGCTCTACACTATTGCTTCTATGGCTGGGGTGCTTCGCTGTTAAATACGAAATATGAATGCAATGGATATACATATGTATAAGAGATGAGTGTTTGCTCAGTTACACTGATCTATGTCCTAGTCTTAACATTATGACGTTGGTGCTTTTTGAAAATTCAAACTTTCGATCGTATGTAAAAGACTTGGGAGGGTGGATGGTCATCACTAACCCCTCTGTATGTTTTTCCTTGAAGGAATGTGTCAGAAGAAGAGTTATGCAGTCAATGGCTGCAAACCCATATTGCTCAGAAGTAGCTTCAAAGGAGGCCATGGATGCTGTGTGGGATGTTTGTTACAACGACACAAAGCCCTTTGGTAGAGCTCCTTGAAAGAAAAATGATACTGCTGCGGTGGTCTTGGGTTTCCCTAATAATGAAAACTTAATCATTTAGAAACTCAGTTTTGTAGCATTGTTCTGAAAAGAACTCAATTATGTAGCTATACAAAGAGAGAAGAAATTAGTCCCGGAGCTATCCCTTTTCGTGGTATGACTTGCCATGGTTGGAGGTTCTCACATTTATTATAATGAAATCCATTTTCTTTCTGACACTTGATGTATTATTGATTCATTTCCATACTCATTTTGGGCACTCGGGTTTTTTTTTTGTTTTTTTTATGAGAAAATAGAGAAGCTGTTCGGAACAACAGCTACCTCTAAGGTACATGGCGGTGTTCAACTGGGCTAAGAATAGCACCATGTTGAACAGCCTCATTGGAGTACAAAATAGTAGTGTTTTCCTCGGTTGCTGAAACCTAAAAAGACTGAAGAGTATCAAAGACTGCTGGAGGTTAGGACCTTTCCAGTTTAAGTTTCCTAGATTAGTAGACTGAATAGAGAGATTAGCTAATCAAATACTGCCGATAGATTTTGATGATGTTCTACTTTAGTTAAGTTGCCTAGGACAAAATCAATAGCTTCAAAATTTCCTCCATGCATCTGGTGGAATCCTAGGTGGTATCTTCCTTGTACTTCCTTCTGGTATCCTTCCTTAATAGCTTGCAGAGTTGCATCATCTTGAGCCTCAAAGTCAATGTTGGATTTTTGCAGTTCCTTCCCCCTCTCCGGAGCTAGGTTTGCTCCTCTTGCTGCTCTGTCAAGTCCAGCGGTACTGTCCTTGTAATTTCCTGCTCCCATGCAGTGCCGTGAGAAAGACATGACAATTAAAGCAAAGTTAGTGTACAGAGATATATCACCATTATCATTATTGGAGTGGATTTCCATAATACTAATGCTAATAGTGATCCCAAATTTTTCCTTACGAGTTCTTATAAGGCTGTCAGTTCTGGTATTCTGAACATCTTGATAGAAAAGATTATTCAGAATATGCCCCTGGTTATTCATTACTCTATTAAAAGAGCACAGGTGCTGAGTAATTTTTGTAGCTATAATATCAACAATAGGAGTTATATTTCTGAAAACAAAATCACATCTGGCTTTATCTAAAGGTTCGTTCCAGCTAGCAATAGGGTTATTTGATATAAACCAATTGCTAAGCCAATCATGAAAAGAGAGAAGTTACTGAAGAGCTGGTGATTGATGCCAAAGAGCTTTATCCAAACTTCTGAAGCTGCAGGACAGGACATCAGAACATGAGTGATATCCTCCTGAGCACACTTACAGATTTTGCATATAAGATCTATATAAGTGAGAATGCTGACATTTTTGGCATTGGTTGGAAGAATGCCATGAGCACATTTCCATATGAAGAAATGAATGGATGGAGAGGTATCCAGGTTCCATATCTCCCCCCAAGGGGAAGAAAGAGGATTATTGGCATACTTATCAGCATTCTGCTTGTCATAGAGAGATTCAACAGAGCGTACACCCTTGTTTGATAAACTCCAAGTAATCTTATCATCCATCTCATTATTGTGAGTAGTGAGCTGAATGGCATTTTGAACATCCCGAGAGAACCAGAGAGCCAAAGTACTTAAGTTCCAATCACCAAAAGTGTTAAGAAGTTGATTGACAGTGATTAGAGTTGAAGGGCAGTTGGGGTAGGATATCTTTCTGACCATCAATCCATCGATCTTCCCATGTGGATTTGGGTTCCAATTCCAACCTTCCGGATGTAGTACTTTTGAATATTAGCAATGCCTTCAAGAATACCTTTTCAGATCCCAAAGTCAGAAGGTTTACGCTTAGTTTCCATTCTGATGATTTCCTGGTTAGGAAAATGAGAAGCCTTCATAGAGCAAGCCCACAGGGAATAAAGTTCAGAGAATAACCTCCAGGCTTGACACATCAATTTTCAGTGGGTCATTAGGATTAACGCATCATTTATACATTTTGAAAACAAACCTGGTGATAAACACACAGACTGATGATGGACAACAACATTCAGGATCTGAATGAATCGGCTTCTGCTGAAAAATTGACAAACGCCTGATATGTTGTAGGTACAAGCTAAAGAACAAGATTTGGAATATGCTTCCCAGCCCTCCTCCAACAAGATTTGGAATATGTTTCCAAGCCCTCCTTGGACATCACTCATCGCAAAACAGAGTGTTCCTGCAGTGAGAAGTCCTTCCTAAGAAGATGAAGATAATATTATATCATTCAAAGTTGCTCTCAATTATGTGGGATCTTTGCCATTATCACAACAGTTGCGCCTTTACAACCACATATGCTAACAAGGTAAAGTTGTAAAAATAAAAACAAATGTGATGCCATTTCTTCCCAGCAATTTATTTCATCCATAAAATGAACAACCTTGTTTTCAAACTTGCCCAAACTTAACAAGTTTCCAGACAGACCCAAGAAGGAAAGATATCCGGACAACAATGCATAAAAGATCGACAAAATTAAATTTACAATCACATATAAAGAATTAAATTATAGATTTAAAAGAAAACTAAAAATCAATCAAATTCACTAAGATTGTGGATGTGGAAGGTTGAAACTAAGGGTACCAAGATGTTTATCTTTTTAACAATCTAATTACAACAGGAGCACTTAATAGTTAGGTGTTCTTGAATGCACTTGTATATCTGGAACAACTAAAAATTTAACTAACCATGGTTCTATGTTAGATGATTGAGAGTACATGTTAGATATGCATCAATTGATACCCAAAGTAGATTAGTGGCCTCAGAGAAACTAAACACCTAATACATTCCCTTGAAAACAGGATTCGTCCGACAGATACTTGCTCCATACTCCTCGTACTCTGCTTTTGTGTGGCAAGCCTGAGGAAAACATTGATTTTGAGTTATCTGGTTGATAATAGTACAACTTGCAAACTTATCTTAACAAGAATGGATCAATATGAATGGAGCGAACATACTGCATAGAACTCTGGTGTTGATGCAAGAACAGAGCCTCCAAACCAAACTGCAAACCTCTGAATGGGATGGCTGACTACATTGACTTCCACTGGCTGTGACTGTATAATGCAATTCACAAATCAGATCTTTCCAGTAAGAAAAGAGCATAATTTTTTAATCTTTCAGGAACAAAAGATAAAACTTACTTTAATTTCTCCACCAAGCCTTGTATCAGACACATGGAGCCGAGCATCTACAATCTTCTTTACATCTCTTTGTATTCTTCTATGAAAATCCTTGAACATGGTAGATCCTCCAGATAGAACAATATTCTGAGACAAGTAGTTAACTATCATTTTACGAGAAAACCTAAATAGATTCAACTATCATATGTAATCTTAAAATATCAGAAACTGTAGCAGATGTAAAATACTAGAATATCACCACTTTAGTTGGTGGCTCACTAGAACAAATTAGTTTGGGTACCAAGATCTCTATAGCCTGAGGTGCCCAACATGTGATATTCACATTAACCACCTTGCTTCAGGATTATCCAAACAGGAAACTAAACTACCATACCTTGTACAGTGCTCTTCTTGTGTCAATAGGCGCAGACTGAATGCACTTGTCAATCACGGATGGTAATGGAGTTGTAAAGTCGCTACTATATATTTCAGGATTGAAGAAAATCTGCATTCGATAACAATTTTTTGATCACTGAATCTAACTGAAAAAAGAAGCAAATAGGAGAACAAGAATTTATGCTGAGCATGTCTGTTGGTGTGTAGATATTATCAACATTGACAAGAAGAAAAATGTAGGCAAAACAAACCTCAGGGCCGAGAAAGCGTTCGTAGCCAACATCAAAAGAAAATGGTGCCCCAGTCCTAGGTTTAATCCCTCTCCATTGCTTGATGTACTTCGATGGTTCTTTGTCGTGCTTGTTATATTCCTGACCCAGTGATGATTGTGAACTATCATAAAGTATTCTTCTAAATTTATGTCTATCAAAATTATTAAAAAAAACAAAAGAAAAAGGAGCTCTCTTTTGCTCTCTATCCAATATTTCCTACTTAACAAGCAATGCTAAAAAAATATCAAAACTGGTGCCTCCCTTGAACACATCTCATGCAGTAAAAGTTGTCATTTGCCTCCTTCAATACAGAACGGCTACATAAAAACAAAATTTCCTTCATTGGTAAATAATAGAAGTGTATAATAGTATTTACCTTGACTATATCCGAACAAGTGTAGCAATAGTTCTCTTTAACCTTCCGAGCTACTTCAAATGCGTCTTCGGGTGGTATAAGCTCCCCTCTTTCCTATTTGAATACAATAAAAACAGCCAATATATAGTTAACCATGCCACCAAACTTAGAATTACATTCTCTATCAAAAAAAGCAAACATATGTTAACAAGCTCATAATAAATCTGGGACTCTGCTGACTTACCCGCATGAGCTGCTGGATAAATTGGGTAACATCCCTTCCAGCGATAGGTATAGATTTAATGCTGCTCCCGATAACATAACCCTCTGCAACAGGCACAATATGTGTAGCACCATCTCCCACATCCACTACAACTCCTGTCATTTCACACTGAGGAAGAGGTATTCGTCAATGTATAACATAATGACCATTTCCCTAGGTACAGCAGATTGTCACAACAAAGAAAACTTCAATTGAAGCCTATGTTGTAAAAGGCGCGCCCTGGGGGCTCGCCTAGGCGCGCGAGGCGCCCAAGGAGATCCTAGAAAAAAAAGGCGCCAAATTATGTATGTTTATGGGGTTTTCTAATTTTTCCTCGGGCGCCTAGGCGCGCCTAAGGTCTAATACAACATAGATTGAACCTATTTAAGGTTGAAAGAGTGGACCTAATTACTTAATAAGTCGTACAAACATGAAATAACTATAACAGAACAGCCAGGGAAACCCAACGATAAAGTATGAATCCCAATTGAAAAAGACCAAAACTCAATATTTCAAGGCTCGGTATCTTTGCGATCCTGCAAATAAAATCATCTTCAATTGAGCTTGCTATATCCATTTTTCAAGCTAATCCTATTAATACAGGAGAACTATAAGACTCTGCCTGGTATCCGGGAAAAATTTGCGTGACGCAAATGAAAATACCTTAATCTACTAGAAAGCAATAACAGATTTGACTGTAGTATGTATGAGCTTTATATAACATAAATCAATGTGTATGAAGATTTTACACACTTCTACAACAAAACTGCTATGCGAACAGCCCATTTAGCTAACAACTCTAGACAGCGGGGCAGACAAGATCATAACAAGAAACTGCTAGCAGCTTTAGACAGCAGGGAAGACAAGATCCATAACAAGAAAGGGTGTAGGCAAGTGGGTCCGGCATGTTAAGGATCTAAACCATCCAACAGGAGCTGTCAATTAGTTGTACATAGAAATCTTCGTTCGGTAACTGCAAAAGCTTCACCACCTCATGCTCTCTCTTAGAGATCAAGATGCAACTTAATAGCTTCTACAAAATTAAGGCATCTTCTGCTCGATTGCATCATGCAAATTTTTCAAGCACACCAACCGCTCTACACATCTCATTTGACTCGAACATCATCTGAAATTACCATTTTCTAGAAGAAAATGGTCATTTGACCTACACAGATCGTTGAAACTACCTTTTTCTAAGCTGAAGGAGGCAATTTCATAACCAGGCAAAATGAATTCTATGCTGCTACATCCTAGTAAACTCAGATTCATCATTGAGGTATATACTATACAATTAACTTGGAATTGTCAAATAGAGCTGCCTATTGCTAAAAGCTGGTTAATTTTCAGGTTCTAATTCGAATTCATATTCCATATACAGGACAAATGATTATCTTCCTTTTTAGTTATGATAAGCTTCTTCTAACCTTCATTGTTGCAAACACTACTTAAAGGAAATAGAACTTTGCAAAACAACCCTAAAACAACTAAAAATCAAACAATACCAACCTTGGAAGTGGTGTAACCCGCGGCGAGAGCAAGAACTGGTTGAACAGCAATATAAAGACCCGGAACATTAAACGTTTCAAACATGATTTCTCCAGTATATTCACGGTTTTCAGGTGGAGTAAGTGGACTTTCTGTAAGTAGAAAGTAATGATCTTCCGGGTCACATCTTAAGTAATTGAATATACATTGTTGCCAAAATCTTTCCATTGCATCCCAATTCTCAACCTGACCATGTTGAATTGGATGACTTAAGTTATAACTACTACTTGATCTCGACCTTGATACAGCTTCTTCACCTATATAAAAATCAAGATCTGCCATCACACCAGCACTATGTTGTGCTAACCAATTACTTCCCTTAACTGAACCTCTTGGTTGATTAAGAAACGACTCATTTACAGCAACAACAGTTGGTATTATAAAACATGGTTCTACATTACCAGCAAAACCCATTTTAGAATAGCTGAAAATTAAAACAAACAATTCAGCAAAAACCGTGCAAAAACAATTGAAAAAAAAAACATACAGAAATTATATCAAACAGGTTATGGGGGTTAGGAATTACCCAGTTCCATTATCAATAACTACAGCAGGACGAGATGCAGCGGCATCCATTGAAAGTAAAATTGAGTGGATCCACAGTTGAGATCCGATATGGGTCTTAGGGTTAGGATCATATTCTTGGTATCGATAACGAATTTAACTTAAATTCAAAGCGAAAATTATAACTCAACAACTCATTCTTAGTTTTTTCAGATATGAATTCATCCATTTCAACTAATTATAAAACTACTCATCAACTTCTTCATGAATATTGATAATGGATTCTTTTAGAATTCATCACCATTGAAATCTGACGACTTCTCTTGTTTTTCTCACTCCGTCTCTAGAAATTCAGGAGATATTATGATTGAAATTGGTAATGTTTTTTTTGGGTTTGATTGTATTTTGTTTGTGGTGGTACCCAACCTAGATTTGGTTATACGGCTGAGAATTTGGTACCTCCTCATAAGACGTAAAGAGTAATATTTGTAATGCTCTTTTAAGTGTACACCGTTTGATTAATTGAAAACATGGTGGTCTAAAGATCTGACGTTGTACAGGTTCGTGGCTTCAAGACAGCGTGATTAGTACATGATTGTAGAGTTTTTTCGACAATCCTTATGCGACAGTTTAGTGGACTACTGGCCAGTAAAACGTTGTAGCACGTCTTGTCAGGGTCTATGTCCTATGCCCATGGGCTTCTTCCATTACTTTTTCTTTTTCTTTTTTTTAGGGCTAAATACACAATTATCATATTTTTTGCAATTTGTTCACAAAATGGTCATACTTTTGTAATTCATCTACAAAATGGTATTTTCCATCTGATTTAACAATTTTAAATAAAACGTTATTATCTTTTTCCGAAATACCCTCCCCCAAGATACCATTTTTAGTTAACTAATTGGTTGAGGTGGTGGTGATGGTGGTGGAAGCTTAAGAATCTCCGCTAAACCCCCGGAGGAAGTGGTGAACCTTTTGGGTGAATGCGGTGTAACGAACCTGAATGCGATTTTACGAACCTGAATGCGGTGTAAAGATATGTAAGCGGCGGCACCACCACCTACAAATAGCACCACCCTTCAAAAAAGGTTTCACCTATTTGCCATCCACATTTTTCCTATTTGCCACTCGCATAAATTACCACTCTCATTTATCCTATTTACCGCTCATATAAATTTTAAAATATCCTAATTACTACCTTTTGACTTTCTGTTTACACCAAAAAAAAAAAAAAAAAAAAAAAACACCCCAACAACTAAAAACAAAACAAAAAACCTAAGCTACTGATTTTTTTTCCTCCATCCCCGCCCACCAACAACCGTCTTCTACTTCATCTCCACCCACTGACCACCACCTTCACCCATCTTTTATTATTCTTACAAGTTCCTTCGCTTCATTTAGTTTCCCAGCACGACCTAGGAGATTGATCATACATGCATAATGTTCTTGTAAAGGTTTTATTCCGAACAAAAGTTCCATGGATTCAGAAACTGTTTTAGCCTCCGTAACAAGACTAGCATGATTGCTAGCACAAAGAACACTAACTAGAGTTATATGATTTGGAGAAACACCATCATTTAACATCTTATCAAACATATCTAGGGCATGATGTGCAAGTCCCACTATCATAGCGGACCAAGCAACAACCCCTCTCTCTGGTAACTTTGAGAAGGCACAACTTTCGCACCTCTACCATACATGTTTGCTAACACATTACCAGCGAAATCAGAGATGAACCCTGACTTCAACATATGGACATGGATTTGTTGGGCAAAGGCTGTGATCATGGAGGTAAAGGGTACCACATCTCGAGAGGTGTTCCTCAAAATATCTCCTTGCACCCATGAACTTTCCTTCCTTGGCCATAATCCGACGACCCTGTACATTTAGCATACACAAAAAAATAAGAAATTTGCAGTCGTTAAATTCCGGACGACTACAAATGTTATGGACAGTGGTAATATGGACGACTACGCTTGTTCTTCATAGTCGTGATCTGGACGACTACAGGTGTTCTTCCTCTCTAGTTTTGACTATGTAACCTAATTTAATATTTATTATGTAGGAAATACCAATAGGTCCTAGGAATAATATATTATGATAAGTTTGGTCCAGTTGTCTGTTTGGTTTTTTTTGAAAATATAAATTATAGTTTAGTCCTAGAAATTATAGTTTGGTCCTAGGGTGATGTCATGGATGATGTAATTGTCATCATGTAGTGGCAGAAATACCCTTTTGGGACCACATATATACAAAAAATCAATAGAAAATATCTCATTCTCAGATTTACTTTCTATTTCCTCTCTATTTTCATATCTAGTTTCTTTCCTCTCCATTTTTTTTCTTTTTCTGCAGCTGTAAGAAACGATGAAGATTTGGTGATTTTTTTCTAGGGTTTTTGATTTGCAGAGATGACGAAGACGATTTGCAGACATGATAGAGACGATGAATCATATAAAGATTATGAAAACGACGACGATGAAGATGCTTCTTTTGATTTTTTTGCTACTGTTTTTGATGTTTTCTATGGTGTTGAAGACGAAGATGATGATCTTTTGTTTGCTGCTCGTGTTGATGATCTCGATTGTTGATGTTTTTCGTGTTGATGATGATTTATGTTTGTTGCTCGTGTTGAAGATCTTGATTTTGATGTTTGCTGCTCGTGTTAAAGATGAAGATCTGTGCTATTGAAGATGATGATGTTTGCTGCTACTGTTGAAGACGACGAAGATGATGAGATGATGCTACTGCGGTTCATTTCTGGAATGAACTCTGATTTTTATGGGTTTTTATCAGGAGTTCATTTCTGAAATGAACTATTATTTTTATGGATTTTTATCAGGAGTTCATTTCTGGAATGAACTCTGGTTTATATAGGT
>JAJJMB010008958.1:4044024-4065237 GCA_023531105.1 Papaver atlanticum
TAGGTTTTTATCAGGAGTTCATTTCTGGAATGAACTCTGGTTTATATGTTTTCTGAAAAATTAAGTAGAAATTAACAGGAGTTCATTTTGACGAATGAACTGCTACAAAAAATAATTAGAAATTAACACGGAAGGGTACTTTGGTCCATTTAATATTTTTAAATAATTATGGACCAAATGGAAAAGGTGATTTCTGAAAGGACTAAACAGACATGAGACCACCTAAAAAAGGACCAAACGATATTTTTTCCATTAATTATCCAATAACACAAATAGATAAATTGAATAGTGGTGTTGGTTTTGATAAATTTAAAACAAATAAGAATGATAAAACTACACCAAATTTGTTGATTGTGAACTTGTTGGATGTTTGATTCATCTAAAGTTTGGACATTTTCCCCTAAATTTTCAGCAGCAGAGTATTCCATAATAATATTTTACAAAATAATTTGCTGGTTAATTCGCTTCTACCACAATGAATTAAATGATAAAAGATGGAGAAATAAATTTGTTATAATTATTATGAAAAAGGGGGTTAATGGAGAAGAAGAAAAATGGGTTTCCAATGAAAAGTAAATTAAAGAAGAAGAAAAAAATATAAGAGTGGTAATAGTTGTAGTCAAGTTTTATTTACCCCTGTAGGTGGTAAATAGGAAAAATATAATTGAAAAGTAAAATTACTTTTGGTATTTTTTGATAGGGGTGGCAAATAGGAAAAGTGTGGGTGGCAAATAGGTGAAACCTTCAAAAAATCATAATGAACGCAAAAGTTAAAATTGTGTATGGAGGGATAAATAGAAAAGACATATAGGTAATCTCATTAACATATTTAACTGTGAGTCACCACTTAACTCTCTTCCTAACGGAAGTATGATCATTTTGTTAATAGTTTGTGACAGTAGGATGCTCTTGTAAATCGGGTCATAATACTAGAACTGCTTTGTACTTTTTTTTTTTAATCTTAGGGATGCTTCTTCTTCCGTTCTTTCTTTTCTCATTTCTGGTAATTAAGGTACCTATATCACTGCAGTCATTCTTAGCCTTTCGGCCGACATCTCGATAAGATATTTGGTCTTGGCATCTAAATGAGACGATCCATGTAACTTCCGTGATCCGTGATTCTACTGAGAATTTTGTCCTGACTCGATTCATCTTGGCGTAACTCGAACTAACTTACCGAGATCTGAACATGAAACTTTGATCTGACTCGGTTCGCCTTGGCTTGACTTGGTAGATACATAGTTGCATCTATAAAATTTGACAAAATTGTTCAGGATCATTCCAAGAATTTCACCGAGTCTAAGTTGTCCCGGTGTGAAGTTGACTACATTGATTTGTGACGTAATTTGCGAATAATAAATTAGCATGTATCAAAAATGATTAAAAAAAACTTGACATTATGATCATGTGATTAGAGATATTGTCGTACCAGCTGAGCATGTTGTTTCTGGTCCAACTCCTAATTATGTGAAGGATTACTCGCTTATTTCGAATGAAGAGGTTGCGACTGAAAACATATTTATGTTATAACAATAATGTTTTTGAAGAATATGATTATCTCACGTATTCGTATTTAAGTCTAACGAATTAGAGATACTAAACTCTACTAATGAGGTTTATTTTATTCGTATTTATAGTTATATTGCTTGTGATTTGTTAGGTGAAGATAAAGGTTGTCAATGAGTCTGGTTCTCCCCAGTTACCGCTGGACCCAGATTTGGACCCGAAGGAGTGTCTGGATCTCAACTTAATGGACTCGAAATCGAAGCCGATAAAAGGCTCAGATACTTGTCAATTTCGGGTATTGTTAGATCATTGGAAATAAATTGTGTGTTTTGATAAACTCTTTTATCTTCTTCTTGTTGGCTTGAATCTAATATATTTTCATATAAAGTTATTATTATATTATGTTCTGATCAAAGATTAAATGCAAAAAAATAAATGAAAAATGATAAAATCTAAGTGAAACGAGACAAAACTTCTGGATTTTCAATAAATTAACAAACAAATGATAAATATTCAGGTACCCGGTATGCAAGACCCATTAATACCCGGAACCTAGAAACAATCCCGATTTTCCCGGTTCAATTACGGGTAATTGGGTACCCATTGAAATCCCCAACTAGATGATGATAATGATGTAGTAAATTGCATTTGATGTAGAAGCCGTTACACCTATAATTGTTAGCATAGCTTTCCTGAAGATTCCTAATTTAACAATAGAATTGCGTGCTTTTAAAATTTTATTGGACTAATTTGCTTCTCGTGACATAGTTGTACTTGTGCATGTTTCCCAAATAGTTTTTAGATCTCATCCTTTGCAAATCTACTGACTTGGTTACTTTTGTCAATAATAGTATATTCTTTGTAAAACCTAGTTTCGATTAGTTCTTGTTTTTCGTAATATTGTTACATTTCTACAGAGTGTGAGGTTGTCATTGGTTGTATATATTGTGGCTTGCATTGACCCTCCAAATATTCAGGTTGTTGATGTATGGAAAGTCTTCTTATATAATCCTTCAGGTAGATTTTCTTTATTTCTTTATCGTTAAGCTTTTTATTATTTTTACTTTTTAATATATTTTGTCTTTTTAGGTTGACTTTGAGTAAAAAAATCCATTGACACAAATTGTACTAATATATAGTTTAGAGCTGACTTTGTGTTTGTATCCTAATTTATTGAATGATTTAGAGAATTACCCATATTTTCATACTAAGCGGCTACATTTTCACATTCATGTAGGTAAGTCCATCAAGAGTGTATAATGACTTATCCAACTGATATACATTTTTCTGGTGATAATTACAAAGTATTTGCGCTTCTACATATGTTTGTCTTTTAACTCGACATTCAAGTATATTTGTCCACTTATGATGTATAAAGGATCATGAATATGAGAAGTCGTAATCACAAGATATAGTAAACAACACAACCAAATGTAAAACTAAGTCAAACATGTTAGAGCAGTGCTCGGTCAAACTCGCAAGTATTGTTATCCCAAGCTTGTTGTCAATGTTAGATGCACAGAACTTTATCTGAATTCCTAGTCTACAAAAGTCAAGTCTCAGACTAGGATTAAAGTTTGGTAGTTCAGTATCAGACATCACTGAATAACCCTCGAGGATTGGAGGCTGAATATCAAGCGAAGACATTTGAAGAACTCCATTGACAAATAGATATGTGAAGACTAAACCATCATATTTAATCACGCCATTTACCATTCTATCGTATGAGACTATGTCATATGATTTTAGTAGATTTAATATTACAAAGAAGAACTTTCGAGACAAGCTTGTCTTGATAAATCTCTCGGAAAACGATTCGAGAAATGAATGTTCTAGATCCTTCATGAAAAGACGAGGGTGCCCAAATACACCACAATCTTTTTGTTTCAACCTATAAGTCCACTACCAAAAGTGATCGTCTATGGACAGAGTCGAGACAGTATGACAATTCGGTTCACACTTCATGTGATCGTCTATGGATACGAGATCGAGACAATATGACAACAAGATAACTTGTGTGATTGACTATGGATTCAAGATCGAGACAATACAACAACGAAGTATGTTGCTTGATAATAGGTTCGGTAATAACCAAACTCTATAGGATCTCTATCAAGTAATGCGGAGTTAACGTATATGTGTATACAATAAACAATTATAATGCGGAAATCAAAGTAAAAGACACAGCAAGATTTTGTTAACGAGAAAACGGCAAATGCAGAAAACCCCCGGGAGCTAGTCCAGTTTTGAATACCCTCAGAATTAAGCCGCTACACAAAATCTAAACCAACTTCGTATAGTTGAGACCAAGCAGACTACCCCTAGATACTTAGTTCCCTTAGTATCCTTTCGCCTTCGACTTCTAAAGTCACGCAAGTGAATAACAAGTCCTTTGGATCGTATTCCAAACAACAAAGGAAGAATCTGTTTTGTAACCATTCTAATCAATCTTTGCTATAAGATATAGATGAGTCGTTGACAAAGGCTCATATGTTTAATCTAATAAACTCCTTTGTCTGGTTAGATCAATCTAACTTTAACTACCGAAATACTCAAGTATAGATTCACACTCAATCAAAATAAATCTCAAAGAGATATATTGAGAATGCCGATCTCACGCAACTAATCTATCGAATAAATTTGTTTCTAGTTGGATCTCAGCCGACCAAGGTTTGTGCACACAATTCACAGGATACGAAAACCAATAAGAAATCTTCTTCGTCTTCAAATCTTCTTTAATCTTCAATAACCTGCACAACACCACTTGAATCTCTTGTGATCAATCACGCATAGAACGGAGTCTGTTAACAATGGATTATCACAAGATGTTTTTATATCTAACAACAGTTATAAAGATCTCGTCGATACTTCGATCTAGTTTGAGTGAATCTTATATCAGAACTGAAGATTCTCAAGAATAAACAAACTAGGTGCAATCAAAGTTTCAACAACCGTTAGCCAATCAAAAGAATCGAAAACTAATAACACTGCAATTATCTAGTTTCCCACCAACGGAACTCGCAGAGCTTCTTGATCCCATAAAAGTCTTTAAACGAACGGTCGTACGAGATTTCACCTAATTATGATACTTTCCTCTCCGAATAGACGGCTCCACCAGAAACAACAAGAAATGAAGTTTGCATGGCTCTTAGGATAGTTTGCTAGAAATTAAAACTTAGGTATTTATAGACCAAGAATGTTTGGACACCAAATAATTTCCAAAATCGAAAGTATTTTCAAGATATGCAATGAATGGCAGAATTCGGTTTTCATAATTCCAATAAATGCTTGTCCAATATTTCCGAAATCTCTCAATAGAAAATCTCCAATTAGTAAATGCACATTACTAATTTTTATTCTCTAGAGATATGCATTTAATTGCTGGTAATTAAAGCATATAAAGCCAAAAACCTTAATTGAAAGATTCTTAATTTATTTCGGCACAGGATCACCTTGAGTACTAAGAAATATCTTTGAACAATAAATGATAAGAGTTACTGCTTGTGTTCAAAGTATGTTGACATCTTTTCACTGTAAATCCTTATTCCATATTTACATGGATTTGTATTCTTGGAATCGGTTACACCACACTTCCAAACAAGTTTAGAATTGGTCACCTATTTTCCAAGACTACTATGTGATTGATCAAATACCAAATCACATACATGGGTTCCATCGTATTAGAGCATTGCTCGGTCGAAATCGCAAGCGTTGCTATCTCAAGCTTGTTTTTCAATGTTAGTGATCAAAACTATAAGTTTTGATTTCTAGTCTACTTATAGTGATGTCTCGGACTAGGATAGATTGTGTAGTTGAGACTTCACGGCGTTCATCAAATTGAAGACGAAGAACTACTAAGGCGAGCTTGTGGAACTTCATCAACAAAAAGTATATGGAGACTGAAACTCATCTATCACTTGGAAAGTCTATTTCTACTCTATCTCCTATATTGAGACAAAGGTCGTTTATGGTTTTCGATTATGCACATTTGAGATTTCGAGATGAGATTAACTCGCTTACATATTCCGAGGAATATGTGTTGGTAAGCTTTCGCTTCAACCAAGTTCATCTTATATTCTTGATGAAAGTCAAAAGATGATCATATGAAAATCGCCGAGTAATATCTTACATGGTTTGTGTGGTACAATCATTTGATGTAGGCTTGTAATGTTTCGTTATGATTATTTCAATATCTTGAAAATTGCTTTGATGCTAATAGTGTGTGAAAATGGCTATTGTCATCCTCTAAGAAAGTTTCAATGATTGAAATAGAGTTTAGAATACTTAACCATCATTGGATTATAAACATAGTGTGCATTCTTGCATGTATGTGATCCATGACCAGAACTAAAGTATGCATACCCGTATGCGTACTTGTAGTTGTGAAATTCCGTGTACCAAGTACACATACCGGTACACATACTTGCGTAAGGTATAGGTCCGAGAATTTCTGCTGGGTTTTGGAAGTGTACTTAAGTATGCGTACCCGTTCGCATACTAGCGAACCCAAACTCAGACCGGCTACTTAAGTATGCGTACCCGTTTGCATACTTGAGTGGTTAAAGTTCTAGAATTGGTTTTTTCATGAACTAATACATTTATATATTAAGGAATGCATTCTTTGCAAACCGTGGCTATAATGTTCATGAATTGATTCGAGTGAATCAAACCAATTTTGCTTCGATTGTGTTCTTGTATACTTCTATGAGAATATAGCAATTGAACAACTCTTTAACTAGTTTCATTTGAGTCATTTGAACTAGTTATGGTTAAGATGAATATGGTTGATATGAGAGTGTTCATATAGCTAACCTCGGTTAACTACGGTTGAGCCAACATGGTGTACACGTTTAGGTACGGTTACATAAACCTAAATGAGGGTACATTTCATTTGTGTATAACAAGCTAAGTTCGATCTAACGGTTGAAAGATATTAGCTTGAATCTAATCAGATATTCATCTAACGGTGAATATTGAATGCTTTGTTACCAAGGTAACTTAGATTGCAAACCCTGATTTGAAACTATATAAAGGAGAACTCTAGCAACTGGGAAACCTAATCCCCACACCTCCTGTGTGATACTAGTTGTATAAGCTAGAGTCGATTCTCTTTTAACCTTAGGTTTTTTACGAAACCCTGTAGGTTAACGACTTAAAGACTTCATTGGGATTGTGAAGCCAGACCCAACTATTTTCTATGTAGTTGCGTGATCTGATCTTGTTGTTTCTATCGTATTTGAGTACTATCTTCTTTAAGATTGGCTCGAGATTTATTCTCCGATTGGCAAGATAAAAAGTAGTCACAAACATCTTCGTCTTATCGTTTGTGATTTCACAATATCTTGTGAGGTTGATAAGTGCTTAATTTACATGTTTTGAGTGTCAATTCCATACTTGTTTTAGCTATGTTTATTGCATATTACCTTGTATTATGATTGTTTTCTAGTTTATGTCTTTTGTTAGGTGAATCATCCGAAAGAAGTGGAAATAGCTATAAAAGTGAAGTTTACAAGTGAAGAAGGATCAAAGACCAATTGGAACTCATTCAAATTGAGGATTTCTAGTCATCATTTTGTAGACGACGAGATGACGAAGTTAATGGCGAAAGAACGGAGTCATTCTGAGTTCGTATGAAAAAGTTATAAGCAAAACAAGAACTTAAAAGACTAAAAGGGCAAAATGGTCATTTTAAAGGGAAAGTGCTATTCGCATCCCCACTGTACGTTAAGGGCAGTCACTCTGCTAAGGGGCATTCAAGTCTCAAATGAACTGCTAAAGGGAATCAGGTCTTTTATAAAGGGGGAGGTCAGATTCAAATATTGATTAAGGCACCCTGCCTATTTACTAAGGGCACCTTCCTCTTCTTCCCAAATTCTACAGAAAGGAACGTCACCGGCCGGTGATGCTGATGATCGTGATGATCAAGATGTGACGGTTTTGGAATGATTTTCGAATTCGAATGATTCAATGAGATGTTATAGCAGATGGAAGAATTGGGTTGCTGGTAGAATGGAAGTTAACAAATCGATGGTGCTGCTGCCATTGAATAGCAGCAATCGTGAGTGATGATGAACACAGAGAAGCTCGTGATGATCACGTTGGTGCTGTGAAGAGATGAAAGAGTAGTTGCTGCCATTGGCAGTGATAAGAAGGCTGACAGGTTACGAAGAAAAGAGATGGTTGCTATTCGCGTTTGGTTAGCTTCCATGGATGATCGATGGATGCTGATGATCCTGGCAGAGATAGAGAACTCAACAGTGGCTGCTGCCATTATCGGTGATGCCAGAGATGCTGTGAACTGAAATAATGAAGTCGGAGGATGATGATGGTCTGTGGTTTAATGGTAATGGGTTGAGAAGAGCTCGGGAAATATCATAGAAGGTTTGGGTTGTGTTTGGGGCAGAGAGTAAGCTCGAGCAATTCACGACCAGTGCTCGATGCCGTTGAACCAAGTGCAACTACCATGAAACTAGCGGGGTCTGTTTGGTGCATAAGAAGTGTAGGAGATGGTTAGAGGTTAACTCAAACACGTACGAGTTGAACACATGGTATGAAGCTGTCGTGGAATAGGTTGCACCATCGTTGGACTCTAAAACTTACCAAGGAAGATTAGTTGAGAAGATTTGCTGTTTAAGATGAATATGGAGAAGATTTCCGAGCAGGGGAAAGATTTAACGCGGAATGGAAATGTAGGAGTTCGGTATAGCGGGAAGCATAAAAGCTGGATGTATAGGAGATTTGAGCAGGTCATTGGCTCACACAAGCCCTACCAAATTAACAGCCAATCAGAATTCATGACTGACACTGTTAAACTGCTTCGTGTCACACCGGATCAGTATCACTTAATTTGTGTCGCAACATTTTCTTCTCAGCCGACTTTCAATCTTTATCAAGTGACTTTGGTGGATCGTTATTGAAACCTATATAAACCCAGCATCGGGTGACTGATAAAAATAACTTTTGGGAGCAGAGAAATAGAGAACAAAGGTTTTTATTTTATATTTTAGGGTTAACCCTTTTAGGGGAACCTAGTATTTTCTTGTTCTTTTTCTTATACATATTTTTTATGGGTTTTAGTAAACTCATGTGTAGCTAAATTTTATTGATTAGAGATGATTTCAAGGTCCTGATTAATGGAACTTTAATTCTTTTCACAAGTTTATTTTGAGTTTGATTTTCTTGTCGATTGTCTCTATTATTTTTAGTGTCTAAGATTATTATTGGGTTATTCAATCGGCCATTTGAATATACCTAGTAATAATTCTTCTACTAGTATTGGTGTTGGTGATACGTGTAATTGTCACTCAATTCTTTACACAAGTAGTAAATCGCAAAAGCTGACAGAGGGATTCTGTTAAGCAACTGTGTATAGAGATGACACTAGTAAGCAAACCGAGCCTATGCGTATGATGCTAGGATCAACCTAATTCACAAAACGTAATGCATTCGACTGGGTTACACCTTGAGAGCTTATTCATGGTGGTTCAGATGGATAGAATCTGGTAGTCGAGCGCTTCCGTATCCAGTGGCAACAGGAATTCCGGGGATAACAGAGCTTATTGCTATTCTACGGTTGGTGACAATAGAAATTTTACAAGAAATAAACAAGTACTTTTATTAAGTTTCTGTTCAGTGGCGGCGAATGATTCCTTAATCATCTTTGCTATCTTATTATCTTTTTATTTTGCTTTCATCAAACAATCCCCCTTGTCTTGTATTATTTTGCTGAACTACATAACCTATCAATTACCCAGCTCTCTGTGGGAACGATCTCTTACTACCGCTATATTACTAGTTAATTAGTGGGAAATATCTTAATTAATTTGTTGCACTTACGACACGCATCAGAGGTGATTGATAATACTAGGCTGTTCTTCGGGAATATAAGTCCGGTTTATCAATTGGTTCCTGTTCACCTTGATTTATCAAAAGACGGAACAAAACTCATAGTTATTTCTGTGGGAGACAGATTTATCTATTCCAATAGACTTTTCTGTGTGAGAAAGATTTGTTTATCAAGTCTTCGACTTTGGGTCGTAGCAACTCTTAGTTGTGGGTGGGATCAGCTAAGGGAATCAAGTGCGTAGTATCCTGCTGGGATCAGAGACGTAAGGAGCGCAACTGTACCTTGAATCAGTGTGAGATTGATTAGGGTTTAACTACAGTCCAGTCCGAAGTTCATTGGTAGTAGGCTAGTGTCTGTAGCGGCTTAATACAGCGTGGTGTTCAAATCTGGACTAGGTCCCGGGGTTTTTCTGAATTTGCGGTTTTCCTCGTTAACAAAATTCTGGTGTCTGTGTTATTTCTTTTCCGCATTATATTTTTATTATATAATTGAAATATCATAGGTTGTGCGTTGAATCGATCAATTGGGAAATCCAACCTTTGGTTGTTGATTGAAATTGATTGATCCTTGAACATTGGTCTTTGGTACCGTTCAAGTTATTCCTCTTATATTCAATCGGGCTCGGAAATTCCTATTTGCTGATTGCGGATTGAATTAAGAGATAGAGATATAAAACTCTTTGATATACTTTTCTCTAGATTGAGTCTGACTGTCTAGTTGATTCTCTTGAAAGTATATTGGAGTTTGTCTATTCAGATTTCCAAATGAATTATTGGGTGTGATTGTTGTACCCCCGCTTATTCACATCGGTTCTACCAATCACTAGGATCGGTTATACCTAAATATGGAAATACTTGTGATCGGTCACACCAGTCACTAGGATCGGTTACACCAGTTACAAGGATCGGTTCCATCTACACATGGTATTACTTGTGATCGGTCACACCAATTACCAGAACCGGTTACACCAGTTACCACGACCGGTTACACAAATTACAAGGATCGGTCACACATACTCATAATCAGTCACACCAATTACAATGATCGATCATACCATCACATGGTGATTACTTAGGATCGGTTACACCAATTAATAACATAAGTTAAGATCGGTTCTACCATCTCACACATATTGGTCATCCAAAGATTTGCAATGAATAGCCGGACCAATAATCCTAATGATTTCCCTTTCGATTCACGAAACTGTTGATGGTGGATTTTCGACAAAGGTCAAAATCGTAAAATCATGATACTGCATGTTTTTTAACCAGCTTCAGGAATGTATGAAATGATTCATATTTTATGATCCATGAACCATTTCACGATCTCTGACTGAGCGAACATTCCTCTCAGAGCTATGATGAATATGTTTCTCGAAAGGCCTCTCAGCTGAGCGTTCGATGCTTCACACATTTCATCATCACCTCTACATAGAATCAAAATGATTGGGCGGCTCCTAGACATATTGCATGCTAGTATAGAGCCTAACGCCTTTAGGACGTCACGTTGCTCGTTGTTCCCTGACTATGTAGAGAGGTCGTGTATATAATCTCTTAATGATTGGGCGGTTCCTAGACATAATGTTTGTTAGAGAGCTTAACGCCTTCAAGACGTCACGCTGCTCGTTGTTCCCTGACTATACACCCATCAGAACGAATATGATGCTTCAATTATCTCATATCTCGATTCTGCAAATAGATTAATTCTAGTGTGTCATTCATAAAATGAATTCCTAGAAAATAATCTATTATATCTCATTACTCCGTTCCATGGCTTATCCTCAGCTGGATTCCATGGATTAGTAATAGATAACCATTTTATATCATTACTCCGTTCCCTGAATTCTCAGTTGAATTCTATGGATTAGTAATGGATACTCAATTAATTTTATTGCTCTGTTTCATGACAGATTCTCAACTGAATTTCATGGATTAGTAATAAATATTCAACAATCGGGCATCTGTGCCATCACTGAGTAAACCCTGAGTAAATGGTGCGAGTGTATTTAGCAATAATGCACAAACGAGCACTCGAATACACGAACGAGTATTCGAAAATATGGACAAACGAGGAAACCTGTGCAAAATAGGGAGGAAAATAATATCAATCAATAAAATAATAAAGAGGCGCCTAAGGGGACCGGGCCCACCGGACGGCCGGCCATACCGCCATGGCCGGTCCCGCACCTCTTTCGATTATTTTGTTATTTTTCCTCATCTCATGAAGACTCCTTCATTTGAGCAAACTCCATCGTTTGAGAAAAACTCTTAGTTTCTCCATATTTTCCTTCAAACGATGAATATAGTAAAAAAATAGGGAAAGGTGTCACGGGACTGGGCCACCTAGCCGGCCTGCCATGCCTTAGCCGTGACCGGTCCCACACTTTACAATTCCTTATTTTCTCACATTATTATTTCCTTCATCTCATGAAACTCCAGCGTTTGAGAAAAAACCCTAGTTTTTCAATATTTTCTCAAATATTGCTCAAACCATGAAAAAGCCAAAAAGTCAAATGGTCGCATGACCGACTAGGCTTCTCACGTCAAAAATTAGAATATTATTATTTTAATATTCTCAAAATAATGGTCGCACGAGAAAAGTTCTACTTGCTCATTCGAACAAAATCGAGAGTTTCAGTCAAGATCAAACTCTTCTGAAAATCCAAAATATTGCTCAAACGCGCACCAGAAATTACCAAAACTCTCAGGATTGAGAAACGGAAAATATGGTGACACGGGCATGCCACCTTGACCGACCAAGGTCGGCCCTTAGGCTTGCAAGGAGCCGGTCCCACACTCTTTCACAACTTTGTCCTAATTAACTCTCAGCAGTTCATAGTGGGTCCAAACTCTTTCCAACCAACTTGGAATTTGCTCAATCGACCACCAGATGGTCCCACGACCAACAAGGGTCGGTCCCATGACCCGTTGTCCGGTCCTCATCTCTCCATAATTAGGTTTTATTACCTAACGCTCATACGAGCACTATTTTAATAAATGATTAAACCATCATTTGATCATCCTTTCACCAACTAGTCAACAAAGGACTTTGGTGCATGCTCACTCAAGCACCTGGGCGCTACATGGTCAGTCATCATCCCATGTAGCCGGTCCCTCCTTCACTCGGTGACTTATTTTCAGTAAATCATCAATTGATCAGCAATCGATCAAAATTAGGGTTTCGAACTGAATGCTCTGCAAATCATGATTCTGAGAAACTTCAAACACTAATAATTTTTTATATCGACGGAGAAGGAGCGGTTTCTTCTATCATAGTTTCTTTTATTCCCGACCCGGTTTCTTCCATCTCTGATGTGACGACGACTTGAGCATCGTTCTTCTCAACAACTTCAGTAGTAACATTCTCATGACCCTGGGGGTGTGGAAATTGTAACATCATCATCTCGATTCTCCATATGGTTTGAATCATCATTGGCTCCATTATTCTCAACTTTAACATTTGGCACCTAATATGAGGATTACACGAGATTAGGACGCTCCAAGCATGGAAATCAAAATAAATCATCAAATTTAGAATGTAAGTGATCTAAAATCATTAAAGTTCTTCATTATACATTCAAGACATGAGCAAATAGTGTAAAAGTCATAAAAACACGTTTTGCAACAAGCTCATCTGAGGAGATTTTACACTTCCCTGTATAAGACGACGAAATGGGAGCAATTGGTAAGGAATATAAGGTTGAGTCATATGTCATTCTCTTCATATGGATGTCCTATAAAACATATCCAAAATTCACAGCAATTGGATAAACGAGCAAAAAGATGTGGTCAATACTTTGGACTACATGACAGTTGAAAATTTTCTGAAAACTTCCTGGAAGTTTACTGTTTCGTCAATTTCGGCACCTAAACATGCTCAAAACTCAAAAATATTCAAAAAAAATCTTTTAAATTTTCTGAGGATGAAAAAACATGGGTAAATCGCGAAAATCCGACATCGGACGAAGATTCTACAACGTTTTTGTTAAAAGACTGAATTCTGAATTTTCTGACGACGTATTTCGCTAACATTTTTCATCCATTCGTATGGGTTATCATTCATTCATCCACAAATCAACAATTTCATACTTCTATGAAGAAAATACTTAAGGGGTCTCTAAGACGTTCGAAGAATCAATGTTGCCGGAATAACCATTATGGACATTATTACCTTCATTCGTTTCCGACTCTAGAGAATTCTCTTCGTCACAAGCGCCTTATTTATCTGCAATAATCTCCTCCTGGATATATCAACAACAAATTATTATTTTATTCAAGAAATATCATGATAGGTTATGCAAAGAAGTACTTACGTCGACTTCTTCACTGATACTGGATTCTTGAACTGCTTGCCCAAGAGCAAGTTGAAGACCGTCAATGCTCGACGGAGAAAAATTCTGAAGAAAATTAACAAATATTGGTTTTGCGATCCTAATTACGCAGGAAAGAAAAAGTCATGATGGAAGAAGCATTGATGACTCACCAAAGAAACAGCTGGGAACTGTACACTATTTGGTAACATCCTGTAATCTTTACTTCTGGGTTCTCCGCCCCGGAGGCTTTCTTTCATTTTCGTGAAGTCTTCATCGATCCGAGGCCCCACTACACGATCATCCTGTGGTAAAATTAACGAAATAATTGAGATACGATTATCATGTCTCTATAAGAATCACGAGAAGAATACTTACTTGTGAACATCTTGGAAGTGCTTTTCATTTATCACCACTAGAGGGATACTCCAATCTTGGTCGAGCAGAAATCATCCCAACAGAAGGAGGATCTTGTACCAGAGTTTGAACAGCCATTACAAAATCATGTAAACGCTCAAGTTGCTGATGCCAGAAGGTTATATAACCTGGAGTTACGTAGGCGACTCGGTCATAACAAGGGTACAGGTATTCACGCCCATTCAAATGTGTGCAATCTAAAGAAGATTTAAGTTAGTCAACTGATGGATTTCTCTTCCGGACATCCGGGACACACTGATCAAGATCCATTTGTCGAGCCGCTCTATCGATGTTATATTCCTCCAACAGAAACTTTTCTTGTATTACTAATACTAAGTAACCAGGAGTGCAACTCAGTATGAAAGATCTCTCACCATCACTCAGGTCTGTACCAGATTCCAAGGTAACGTTTTCTTCAGCACCATTAAAAGTGATCAACTGTGAGACAAAGGAAGGAATCGATACCCAAGGACGAAAATTAAACTCAGACCCATTGTCTAAGATACTAGTGAGGCGTATCTTGAGTCGAGGCTTCTTGGTGGACCAGTGCATAATCCTGGCATTATCCTTCTCAGAAAAAGCATGACGGGTATCAACATTTGGTCCTTGCAAGATGCTATGAGGGATTGGTGCATAATTCTTGAAGCGTTCCCATAATAAAGCTTGTAGAAATATTGTATTAGCATATGTTTCAACTTTCATAAAGCCATTGGAAACTCTGGAGTCTATGACCAAGGAATCTAAATTGGAGAATAGCGAACCCAATAATAAGCTACCGACGGGAAGTTTCTCACCTTGAGCTATCTTAATAGCAAAAGGAATCACAAATGGTTTCAGCAGGTTTCCATTATCTTCAAATACATCTCTGGACAACCACAAGCACAAGAAAGCAGCAATGTTTGATATACCGTCCACATGTCTTTCAGGAGTTCTATCTCTTGGCCACCAGTGCCTCAACCATTGAGCATAACAAAATTTACTGGGTAATTTGTTAATGTCATGCATCGTAGCTGTCAAGACATCAGATATTGCCTTTTCATCTGCCGAAAGTGTTGCAGGAAAATTACCCGTGACTGGAAGATGTAATAAATAAATCATATTCTCCAGAGTGATGGTAAATTCTCTCCACCTGCATATGAAAGTATGAGTAGGAATACACCAGCGAGCGAGCAAAGCTACCATACCTCTCATATCATGGTAAATAAATAAATCTCAAGCTACTTGAATAGCTCGTGTCACCTGTGCACGATCCAACATGGCTCTCACATGATCATGCCCCAACATATGTCTTGCCCATCCGGAGAAGTCTGTTAAAGGTTTTCGGGAAAGCTTGAAGTCTATGTGTGAAGCAGCATAATGTCCTCCTTGTAAACAAAATCGAATGGTCGCTCGAGGAGACACCAATTTTCTCTGAGTAATGTCCCTGGGATTTATAAGAAGGCGAAATGAAGAACACGGGAGACGTTTTTCAGGTTTATACTGGACCACAAAGAACTCATCATCAGTGTTTGGAATATTCTTTATTCCAAGTGCTTTTTCTTCTTTGTCAACGGAAGTTCCATCAGAGAGGTATCATTTCCTGAAGTTGCATCTGTGGAAGTATCATCTCAGGAAGTGTCATATTTGGAAGTGCCATCATGGGAATAAGTCATCTTTGCAAAGACGCTGTGACATCCATACAACATTTCTACTTCAGTATGCAATTCACGAGTGCAAATTTCATCGTAGCAGTGGAATTAAAGCACAACAAAATCGTAAAGATGCTCACATCAGCGTTTACAAAAATGGTAACTCTTAAATTCTTACCTGTTTACAATTTCACTAGATGTAGTGACTATAACACAAAAATTTCGAGAATCTGTTCGCTTCTTCGAACCTGCAAAGACGAACAAAAAATTCATTATTCAAAATCATAACTTGATTTTCATAAAACTGTGAGCAATTCCACCGAGTGAACATTGCTCAAAAATCAAAATTTTGATTTTTACAAAATCTTAACTCACGTATTTAAAAAAAAAAAATTGATATGAGTTGACAACTCACGTAAATTTCAAAAAAAAAAAAAAAAAAAAATTTAACGTGAATAGGTCACGTATATAAAAAAATAATATTTCTCGCTCGTGTGAGCATTCGTCTATGAAACAAGGGACTTTTCTATTTTATGAAAATTCATACATCAAAATAAGATTTTGGTTTTCATGAAAACTCATAAACAAAATTTTCTCCACTGCAAATTGGATCATATCTATTCAAATATATATATATATATATATATATATATATATATATATATATATATATCTTTCATATTAGGGATTATTGTTCGTTTCTTAAACCGACGGACGGACGGATGGACGTTTACTAAAAACAAATTTTGATAAAACCTACGCATGCATGTACACATATGAAATTTTGTTTTGAGAACAATTTATGAACGAACAAGTAAAAAAAAAAAAAAAAAAAAAAGCACTTACCTTGGTCAGCCGGAGTTGGCCAGAAGTTCACCGGGCGGTGGTCAGCTCCGGCGGAAATTTCACTTCCTGCTTGGGCGTGAAGGAGTTTGGGAAGATGAAGAGGAGGTGGTCGGTCGGTCTTCTAAATTTATTTATTTTTAGGGCTTCTTCCCTTTTATTTCCAAAAACCTAATCAAACAAGGATTTCCATTTTTTTTGGGCCGGGCCCGTAAATGCTAAACCGACCAAAACCGGACGTCTGATCGTCCAAATCAGCAATGCTTTATCTCTCCGTGCTCATGGGATGACACTCTATCATACTGTCAGAGTCCTTACCTGGGCATTTGCTCGTACATGACATCATTGGAGCAAATCGTGGATTCTGAAAATGCCTTTGTACGGCTAAGTTAAACTACTTATCTCGTTAACTGGAAAATCACCATCCAGTGCTTACTGCGGAACATGACTGTCCCTCACTAAGCAGGGGAATTTCGACAAGGGTCAAAATCGTAAAATCATGATACTACATGTTTCTGACCCGGCTTCAGGAATGTATGTGACGATTCATATTTTATGATCCGTGAACCATTTCACGATCTCTGACTGAGCGAACATTCCTATCAGAGCTATGATGAATATGTTTCTTGAAAGTCCTCTCAGCTGAGTGTTCGATGCTTCACACATTTCATCATCACCTCTACATAGAATCAAAATGATTGGGCGGCTCCTAGACATATTGCATGCTAGTATATAGCCTAACGCCTTCAGGACGTCACGTTGATCGTTGTTCCCTGACTACGTAGAGAGACCATGTATAGAATCTCTTAATGATTGGGCGGTTCCTAGACATAATGTTTGTTTGAGAGCTTAACGCCTTCAGGACGTCACGCTGCTCGTTGTTCCCTGACTATACACCCCTCAGAACGAATATGATGCTTCAATTATCTCATATCTCGATTCTGCAAATAGATTAATTCTAGCGTGTCATTCATAAACTGAATTACTAGAAAATAATCTATTCTATCTCATTACTCCGTTCCATGGTCGATCCTCAGCTGGATTCCATGGATTAGTAATAGATAACCATTTTATCTCATTACTCAGTTCCCTGAATTCTCAGCTGAATTCTATGGATTAGTAATATATACACAATTAATTTTATTGCTCTGTTTCATGACAGATTCTCAACTGAATTTCATGGATTAGTAATAAATATTTAACAATCGGGCATCTGTGCCATCACTGAGTAATCCCCGAGTAAATGGTGCGAGTGTATTTAGCAATAATGCACAAACGAGCACTCGAATACACGAACGAGTATTCGAAAATATGGATAAACGAGGAAACCTGTGCAAAATAGGGAGGAAAATAATATCAATAAAATAATAAAGAGGCGCCTAAAGGGACCGGGCCCACCGGCCGGACGGTCATGCCGCCATGGCCGGTCCCGCACCTCTTTCGATTATTTTATATTATTTTGTTATTTTTCCTCATCTCATGAAGACTCCTTCATTTGGGAAAACTCCATCGTTTGAGCAAAACTCCTAGTTTCTCCATATTTTCCTTCAAACGATGAAAAATAGTAAAAAAATAGGGAAAGGTGTCACGGGACCGGGCCACCTAGCAGGCCGACCATGCCCTAGCCGTGACCGGTCCCACACTTTACAATTCCTTATTTTCTTATATTATTATTTCCTTCATCTCATGAAACTCCAGCGTTTGAAAAAAAACCCTAGTTTTTCAATATTTTCTCAAATATTGCTCAAACCATGAAAAAGCCAAAAAGTCAAATGGTCGCATGACCGACTAGGCTTCACACGTCAAAAATTAAAATATTATTATTTTAATATTCTCAAAATAATGGTCGCACGAGAAAAGTTCTACTTGCTCATTCGAGCAAAATCGAGAGTTTAAGTCAAGATCAAACTCTTCTGAAAATCCAAAATATTGCTCAAACGCGTACCAGAAATTACCAAAACTCTCAGGATTGAGACACGGAAAATATGGTGACACATACATTCCACCTTGACCGACCAAGGTCGGCCCTTAGGCTTGCAAGGAGTCGGTCCCACACTCTTTCATAACTTTGACCTAATTAGTTCTCAACAGTTCATAGTGGGTCCAAACTCTCTCCAACCAACTTGGAATTTGCTCAATCGACCACCAGCTGGTCCCACGACAACCAAGGGTCAGTCCCATGACCCCTTGGCCGGTCCTCATCTCTCCATAATTAGGTTTTATTACCTAACGCTCATATGAGCACTATTTTAATAAATGATTAAACCAGCATTTGATCATCCTTTCACCAACTGGTCAACAAAGGACTTTGGTGCATGCTCACTCGAGCACCTGGGCGCTACATGGTCGGCCATCATACCATGTAGCCGGTCCCTCATTCACTTAGTGACTTATTTTCAGTAAATCATCAATTGATCAGTCGATCAAAATTAGGGTTTCGAACTTAATGCTCTGCAAATCATGATTCTGAGCAACTTCAAACACTAATAATTTTATGTTGATCAAGCAATCAACATCTTGAGCAATATTCAGTAATTCATCGAATGAGCAATATTTTCTCAGATGCTCGAATATTGATTCAACTATCAATATTCAGTAATTCATCGAATGAGCAATATTTGCTCAAATACTCGAATATTGATTCAACTATCAATATTCAACAATTCATCATACAAGAATTATTTGCTCAGACTATCATGTTGATTCAATTATCAACATCATTCATTTGAGAACTATACGTCCCAGCAGACATGTTCAATCCATGAATCCTAGAGCATTCGGCAATCATGCTCAACTGAACAATAATTAGACTCATCGTCTAATCAAGTCAACGACTGACTGATCAAATACACGTCTGCCTTGCAGACTCCACATTCATGAGACATCAATCACGTCACATGAGTGGATATTAATTAGGGTTTTGGTCTGGCGGCCTACGGCACGTGTGCTCATCTATGATGAGAAATGTGAGTAAGTCGTGCAAGCGATTGAGGAAGTTAGCAAAGTAGTGGGTGGACGATCAACCCAGTCTCCGCACGACATGGAACTGGTTAAACCACGATCTCCCACTTTCCCACTCTTTCACTCAAACAACCGTCACACTTACTGGAGATCAATGTTTCCACGTTCTAGCAATATAAATAAGTTCTCTGAATTCATGATTAACAAGAATAGATATACGGGAATTACCACAACAATTCTCATCTGAATAATTACTCTCAAAATAGCAGAATTCAAACTTATTTGAACCCAGCAGTTCATTTGTAGAAACCCACAACACATTCACAATCCTTGATCACCATTGATCTCACACACTTCTCAGCTTCCCTCCTACAGATCAAACCTCTTCCCTCTTTGTGACCGAATTGACTCTGGAACGACCATTTCTTGGTTTAGGCCGGAGTCCTACAAATTGATCTCTCGAACTCAAAGCACTCCCATGCAGTGCATCTGTTTGAGGTTAGGCAGTTTGCTCAGTTGAGGATCCTCCGTCCGCACGGTCGTCTCTCCACTTTCTCAAAAACCAGCAAATCGTTTTTCCCCATCAACAGAAAAAAGTTCATGAATGTACTTCCTTTAAATGAATGTAAAACATTGTTTCCTAGGATAAAATCTTCACCATAACCCATTAACATAATCATAACAATATATACAAGATTTTGTCGATGTCATATCTACGAAGTTCAAAAGATAAGCGTTATACTTCGTAGTCTAATTTCCTAATACTATGATCATACTATTATGATCATGTCACATCACTAAATTATTATACAATATGTACAGTATATACAGTTTCGCAGTTATGTTTTCAATATAGCATGAGATGATAGATATGTTAGGAATGAAACAGTTCAAGTCAGTATTACTAACCTCAGGTGGAAGGATGATGTCGCCGTTGTAGTTCGTTACTTCTTCACATTCTTCAGGTCTTCGGAGTAATACTTGTATGTCTCAACATTCCTAGACTTTCTAGTCTAACCTAAACTAAGGTTACTCTAGTATTTAATCAAACGACTCTATATGAGTTTTGATACTAAAATATGACAACCAAACTTGACATACCAACACTTGGTGAGTTCAACAGAGCTATGCTCTAACACTTCAAAATCTTAGTTAAGAAAAATTTATTGTTGATGAACTATTTTTGTTAAGTTGATCATTTGGAAAAATTTCAAGCTATAGCGATTGGGAATGTTTCAAATTATTTAAATAGAGTTTTCAGAACTACTGAAATTCTAGACACATGGGAGGTACGCGTACCCTAGTGATCTGAGTTCTGTAATAGGGAAGGTATGCATAACCAATACACGTACCCTAAGGTTTTGAGTTTGTGAATGAGAGGGAGGTAAGCATATCTAGAACGCATTCCCTAAGGATCTGAGTACATGAATGACTAAGGGTACAAATACCCGGTATGCATACCCATAACAACCTGAGTTCATGAACTGGTCTATATGTCCGCGTACCCCTACACATACCTACCCAGTATCGAACTAAGCAAATTCTCATGAAGTATTTTCACAAATATTGTGGCATTGCTACAACTCTGCTAAACACTTCTAAGACAACTTTGTTCACTAAATCAATTTATGTTTGTGAATCATTGTTTAAATCTTGAGTATTAAGGAACACAATTTATACTTGTAAGTTCATAAGGCATATTT
>JAJJMB010008962.1:4623-20227 GCA_023531105.1 Papaver atlanticum
GTTCCAGACTAATAGTGGTCCGCTCCCGGCCAGGTTTCGATCTCGGATCCAGTTTCTTTCTCGAAGTTGATGAATTCGTGTGTGTTTAAGGTTTCTGAGAATATTCCCATGGAATCTTTTACGGAAACTGCTATAGATTCATCGTTCTTACAAAGTTCCAGACTAATAGTAGTCCGCTCCCGGCAAGGTTTCGATCTCAGAGCCAGTTTTTTTCTCGAAGTTGACATATTCGTGTGTGTTTAAGGTTTCTGAGAATATTCCCATGGAATCTTACACGAAAACTGCTAAAGATTTATCGTTCTTACAAAGTTCCAAACTAATAGTGGTCCGCTCCCGGCCAGGTTTCGATCTCGGAGCCAGTTTCTTTCTCGAAGTTGACGGATTCGTGTGTGTTTAAGGTTTATGAGAATATTCCCATGGAATCTTACACAAAAACTGCTAAAGATTCATCGTTCTTAAACAGTTCCAGACTAATAGTGGTCCGCTCTCGGCCAGGTTTCGATCTCGGAGCCAGTTTATTTCTCGAAGTTGACAAATTCGTGTGTGTTTAAGGTTTCTAAGAATATTCCCATGGAATCTTACCCGGAAACTGCTAAAGATTCATTGTTCTTACAAAGTTCCAGACTATTAGTGGTCCGCTGTCGGCCAGGTTTCGATCTCAGAGCCAGTTGCTTTCTCGAAGTTGATGAATTCGTGTGTGTTTAAGGTTTCTGAGAATATTCCCATGGGAATCTTACCCGGAAACTGCTAAAGATTCATTGTTCTTACAAAGTTCCAGACTAATAGTGGTCCGCTCCCGGCCAAGTTTCGATCTCGGAGCCAGTTTCTTTCTTGAAGTTGACGAATTCATGTGTGTTTAAGGTTTCCGAGAATATTCCCATTGAATCTTACACGAAAACTGCTAAAGATTCATCGTTCTTACAAAGTTCAAGACTAATAGTGGTCCGCTCCCGGCCTGGTTTCGATCTCATAGACAGTTTCTTTCTCGAAGTTGATGAATCCGTGTGTGTTTAAGGTTTCCTAGAATATTCCCATGTAATCTTACACGAAAACTGCTAAAGATTCATCGTTCTTACAAAGTTCCAGACTTATAGTGGTCCGCTCCTGCTAAATTGAAAGTCAGAACCCACTTCAGACGTTTACGATTCATAGTTCGTGGTCAGGTTTGAAGCCGAAGTCACTAGAATTTAGAGTTTATGCCTATAATTGTTTTATTATAATTGTTTGTAATCCAACGAACCAAATTTAATGAAGTCAAATCACAAGCCAATCTAACGGTGGGGAGCTTGTTTGGTTTACCAAATTTTGTGTTTTCTTCTCAATCCGTATGCTTTGTTTTAGCCAATGGATTTTCCAAATTTTAATCTAACGGCTACAAACAATATCATGCGGATTGTGTGTTTCCCACCCAAACAGCCCGTTACTACGACTGGCCGTAACTACAAGATGATCTGTCGGAGCATCATTCAAAAGAACGGGCGGTACCACAGTATACTTTGGCCAAAAGGGATTTCTCCTGATTTAAGAACACTAAGCTACTGAAAGAACGAATCCAAGGCGTTGTGTTCACGGCCTAAATTTGGGAACATCCTTCTAAATTTTGAACAAATTTGGTTTCCCACCCAAATAGCCCCCTAATGAGAAGAGTTTTGACCATAGACCAAAAATTTCCTCTCATTTCTTTCTCTTTCTCTGTCTCGTTTTAATCTCTCTGTCTCTGAGAAGATTTTCTCTGCAACTTACCTCAAACCCTAAAACCCAACTTCACCCCAAACCCTAAAACCCAACTTCATCTCAAACTCCGATCAATATCTCAAGAAACCCAACTTCACATCAATCTCCAATATCAAACCCTAGCTTCAACTGCCCCAATTTACATCTCAACTCAGGTATAAATCTCACATGTAAAGATGTATTTGTCATTTTCTATTGGTTTGATTTCTGATTTGAATTTGTTTTTCATTATCTTCGTGATTTCCTGATTAGGGTTTTATTTTCTGAACCGAGTTAGGGTTTATATTCTGAACCGATTCATATAATTTCTTTCGTTTTGTTTGGTTATAGCAAATACCCTTTGTAATAGGTTGTATAATCGTCAGAGACAGTATGATTTATTCCTGAAAACATGTTGAAATTCTGTGACTTGGACGAGTCAGAACCGATTCATGCTTGTTCTTCAATCTTGTTTACTGATTGTTATGTTTTCTGACCTGATTCTTGACATGCAATATGTGAGTTTTGAATTAAAGTTAATATTCTTAACATGTAGTTGTTTCATTTTTGAATAAATTACCAAATTTTTGTTTTCTTCTTAACCCTGTTAACATGATGCTTGTTTTTGATACCATCAAGTGAATCTGTAATTACCGCTGGTGGGAGTACCGAACTCTTGGCTCATTCTCAACTGAGAATTGCGCAGGGATTCGCTATTCCAACCAGCGGTTGTCAGTTGCTTGGTGGTTATTTTAAGTTTTTTTTTGTAACATGATAGTTTTTTTTTTAAAGTTTGATTCATATGTGGATTGCTTTAGGGTTAATATTCTTAACATGATAGTTTGATTTTTAAGTTTGATTCATATGTGGAATGCTTTAGGGTTAATATTCTTATAACATGATAGCTATCAAGTGAATCTGTAAGACCTGCTGGCGGGATTACTGAACCCCTGACTCATTCTCAAGTGAGAATTTCGCAGGGCTTCCGTATTCCAACCAACATGTGTCGGTTGCTTGGTGGCTATAGGTTGCTTTCTTATTTTAAGTTGTAGACTATTGTCAATATTGTTTGTAACATGATAGTTATTTTAGTAATAACATAATAGGTTGATGCAATATGTGGATTGATTTTGCTAAAGTCTTATATCTTTTTGCAAGGTTTGATGAGAGCTAGAGCACTCTCTATCTTATGAGCGAGGAAATTGCTTTGTTCTTAAGCAATGGACTTACTCATAAGATAGTGAGTGCACTAGATCATTTAGAAATCCTTCTAATTTTGTATCAGTACAATATTTTCTTTATGCTTGAATGCAATATGTGGTCAGGTTTTGCTTGGTGGTTGCTTGATTTTGTTTTGTTTTGAAAATTGCTAGCGTAAGTAAAATTGTCGCATAGCTTCAGTGACTCACATGTGTTGTTTTATCTTGTACAATGTTCATGTTGTGGTGATTTCTTATCTGATGAGGTACGGTGGAATGTTTGTAGTTTTGACTTTTTGGTTCTGTTTTTATAGTAGCTGCGTATGTGTGGAAGGAGGTGAAGATCAAATTGTCTGCAATGGTAAACAAAAAGGTAAAGACTTATATATCTTATGGTTCAGTTTATGTATTTAGTGTAAATGATGTTCTTTCTCTCCTTTTGATTAACTTACTTTACTTTATGTTACAGGTTAACAATGAAGCAAAGAGAAACAAGTCGGTCCCATCTCCCAAAAAGGTAGTAAACAAGCAAGCCAAAAGCGTCTGTTTGTCTCCTTTCAAGGTAGTTTATTTTGAGTGATTCAGTTTCTTTTTACTTGTATCAATTAATTTATTTACCATCTCCTTTTGATTAACCTAGTTTAATTTATTTTGCATATCCTTTTAAAAGACAAGAGTAAAAAATCTCATGACAAACAAACTCCTAAGAAGAAAAAAGAAGAGTTCGGAGCATCCTGATAGCGGAAAGAGTCCAAGACGATCATCCCCAAGGTTTAAGAACACTTCAAAGGAACAACACAATGCTAAAAAGATTACTCAGAACAGTTCAGAGGAACCACACAGTGCTGAAAAGACTACTCAGAACAGTTCATAGGAACCACATAATGCTGAAAAGACTTCTCCAACACGATCATCACTTAGGAAAAGAAAAAGTTCAGTTGAACCATTACAATCTCAACCATTACAATCTACATCAGGAGCATCTGAAGCTGCACCCTCTAGTGAAGTTGTTAACAAGCAGAAAACTGCAAAGCGGAAATTGTACTCAGGGCCATGTCCGAATGTGCAACTCAGGAATGTGAATGATACTTTAGCATATCTTCAAGACGACGAAGAAGATGAAGATGATGAACAAGAAGAGAAGGAAAATGAAGAGGTGGAAAATGAAGGCAAGGAAAATGAGAACGATGGCGAGGAACATGACGTGGGAAATAAAAATGAAACAGAAGCTGGGGTATGACTGTCTGTCCAAGATTTTCACTTGTATCTTTATATTAGTTTTTCCATCCTTAACTCTTTTGCTTAATAACTGCAAAAATATTTAGGTTTTGTAGGCAAAACCCAAAAGAAAGTACGTTCCACGTGGCCCAACAAGGATGAGCGCACTAGGGCTAACAGCTGATAAGAAAGGCAAGGAAGCTGTTAGCTTTAACAATAAGGATCAGCCCATTGGTGATCCTTCGGTGTAGCTTGCAAGTGTGTTGGGAGTTTTAGTTAGGCGAAACATCCCATTAAAACACAAGGATTGGAGACTTGTCCCTAAAGAGGCCAAAGATAACATATGGACCATTGCCATGGTAATTTCTTAACTCTACAAATGTTGAACTCTTTTACTTTTATTATTTATCGAGAACATTTATACATTCTCTCTATAACTCTTTTAACTCTTTTGCTTGTATTTGCAGCAAAGGTTTATTATCGATGAGTTTTACAAAGACTACTATCTTGGGAAGATGGGATGTTATCTTAAAGAGGCTAGGTCAAGGAAAGCCGGTAAGATACTCTCCTTAGATGAGCTAGAAGAAGAAGAAAGAGAGAAGAGGCTGGCAGCACTGAAACCAGAGAATGACACTGTCAATGAGTGGGAAGAGTTCGTAAGACATGTTTGCTCGGAGGAATTCATAGTAAGTGTTTATATCACGATAAATTAATTTTTTTAGCGTTAAGCAATTGCACGTTCAATGTTCTTGGTGATGTCTTATTAGTTAACGACGTTCCGTACTTTATCAGACAAAAAGATTGCGGATGAAACAAGTTAGACAGAAACACACCACTCCACACACTATCAGTAGAAAAGATTATGCGAGACTCGAGGAGAAATGGTATGTTCGGTATTTTTATTCCTATATTCATTATAGGTTCACTGTATTTTTATGTTCATATGTTAACTAGATGGATTAACATATTGTTTACGGCAAAAGGAACTAAACACAGAAGAAGAGATTGATAGAGTCGAACTTTGGAAAGTGGGTCACAAAAAGAAGGAAGGAAAGGAACCTAATCCTGGTGTTGTGGAGGCTTTGGTGAGAACTCAACTCATATTTATCTTCTTTCTTTGTTTCTTTCTTTGGTTTATATGTGTTTGGATGATGCAAAAATGTGACTAGTAATGTTACATATACACTAATACATGAAAAGATTGAAAGAGCGGTAGAAGAGCATGGTACTGATGTTGGATCATCTGTGACAGATGATCTTCTTGCCAGAGCTCTTGGTGACGAGAAACCAGGAAAACTGAGAGGAATTGGGTATGGAGCAACAAAGACAAAGATGGATGTCAAGACCCATTATAAGAAGATCATCAAAGAGTGTCGGGACAGTATGAAGGAAGTGAACGAGAGACTTGCACTATTAGAGGTGAGAACGCACTCATTCATTTAGTGTTTTTTTTTAGTTGATGAATTGAAACTTGTCTGTCAGACTGCCGGTTTGGTGTTGGTATAGGAAAAGACGTCGAGGTTTGTCTGTCGTGGTGGCTCACACTTGCACAGCGTCATTCCAAAGGTGAGTGTGTTTATATGTTTGTACACTTGCACATCGCCAGTTCAAATTTATTTCTTTGCATTATGCCAATTTCTTATGTTGTTGTTGTATTTATCCTGTAGTCTGGAAATGCTAGCAATGCTATTGCTAGCACTAGCAGGACTGTTCCCCACCATGAAAACGACAGTCCAATCAGCAGACCATGGGTGGAGGAAGTGTTAGGGAATGGTAAAGCTTGAAGGTTACTCAGTTGGTACAATGAGAACGAGGTTGTTGCTGATGCGATTATTGCTGAAACAGATCCAAAGATGGAATGCCAATAGGTTTTGCAGCATACAAAGTAACTGTGATTACGTCTCATGTTGATGATGCCATTCTCTACAAGCAAACCGGTGAGTTGAAGCGTGTAATAGAGGATGTAGGAACTTATACCACATGGGCCAAGGATCTGATATTGCCTGCCATCTGACTTGTTATTCTGTTTTGGGAGTGTTCACAAAACAATGTGGTTCTTTTTTGTTGCTCTTATCAGTTTACAACAATGTTGTTCTTTTTTTGTGGAAACAATGTGTTTGTGTTGTTCAATGGGTTTCATGAATCATTCAAGGCGGTTCAAGTGTTTGAATGCTGCTACATTTTAGTGTTTGAATGCTGTTACATTTTAATGGAATGGAAGCCAATTTATATATATTTTTGAGTGAATCGAAAACCAATTTATATATTTTTTTTAATAAAATGTAAATGAATCACAACTACTAAAAGTGGTTGTAATTGGATATACCTATACTGGAAAAAAGGTTATTACTACACAGAGCATAGGTTGTCAAACAATTAATTACAACCAAACTAGGAGTTGTGACACTGGAGTTATACTACACAAACAAGGATTGTGATACATTTTTCTGCTACACAGTGTATTGGTTGTGAAACAATTGATTATAACCAAACTAGGAGTTGTGAAAATAAAGTTATACTACACAAACAAGGATTGTGAAACAATTAATTATAACCAAACTAGGGGTTGTGACAACAAAGTTATACTACATAAATAATAGTTGTGATACATACTTCTGCTACATAATAACGGAGTTGTGAAATTAAAATTATACTACACAAAACATTGTTGTGATACTTGTTTCTGCTACACAGGCTTTGGTTGTGAAAGAAATAATTACAACTAAGATAATAATTGTGCAAAGAGGTTATACTACACTAACAAAGGTTGTGATACCTATTTCTGCTACAAAGGCTTTTGTTGTGAAAGAAATAATTACAACTAAGATTATAATTGTGAAAAGAGGTTATACAACTAAAATAAGGGTTGGGATATCCCGGATGCCAAACACGCTAACCTAACCACCCAAAAAATGTAGGATGGCTAAAAAAAAAAAAAAGAAGGTTGTGTCCCGACCGTAGGCCGAGGTGATACCTAATTTAGGTTATATATATGTTATTGTTCCTAAGCGGTCTGATGGTTCTCATGCTCCCTCCCTTGGAGGAGGTAAGGGTTTGATCCCTAGACCTTATAATTGCTAGTAGTATTTAGGGGCCACCACTAACCATTGTACCAACCCATCAAAAAGAAAAAAAATGTTCCTAACCGAATGGCACCATCGTCGCTGTTAGGTTAAATATGCTTCAACAAAGAAATCATTCGATTAAATATACAATTGATGTGTATAAACTCACAACTAGGATACTAATTGGGAGATATTTTTTTGCTTTCATGCATAGTATTTTGGGCGAATTTACCAACTTACCCTCAATTTTAATTAAAAATCTAAAAAAGTTACCATATTACCCTTTAAAATAATAAAACCTAAATCTAAAAACTAAAACAATTGATTTTTAAAATCATTCTCAACTATCCCCACTCTCTTTTCTCCAGTGTCAGATCCTTTAGTGTTTGGAAAAAAAATCTCTGTAATCTCTTCAATACAATTTTATCGTCGATTGGTTGTCGTTTTAAAATTTTCTCCATAATCTCCAGGGGCGGAGCCAAGGGTTAACTAACCCTGACTCTAGCCCCCCTAAAATCAGTAAAACTATAGAAATACCCTTAGTTTTATCATATATTTTGGATTTAGTCCACCTAAATATTATGTTTAATCCACAAATGTTCATGAATTGTTTTTTAGTCCCCCTCATTTTTAAACTCTGGCTCCGCCACTGGTAATCTCTATAAAAATTCATCCTCGATGTAAACCTGATCCTCAAGTCGGATTAGCGGCTCAATCAATATAAAAATCACAACAAGTACTTTGATAGACACATTTATGTGTCTATTTTCATCTCTATTGTGTATATTGTTAGTACCCATTTTTGTACTAATTTTGATATTTTATCTCTTTGTAGGTGTTTTTGGAGAAATAGACTTTTGCGGCGAAATTGGCTCAAAAAGTTGTTAAAGGCTCCTGGGAGGACATTTGCTATTCGGACTCTCATTTTGGATAAGGGGTAACCCATTTCCAGGCAGCTGCTAAGCACAGACCGGGATTGGATAGGGGACACCATTTTTTTGAACACAGTTTTTGCGGACAGAAATTTTTCTCGCCTGAAGATTTTTATGGACCGGATTTGGGAGAGATTTTCGTCAAATTTTCTTGCTGGATAGAATGGATTGGGCCTGGTTCAGTCAAACAGGAGTGGTAAGGGTTTTAGATACGCAAAAAAATCAATCTTCCAAGCATATCTCGGCAAAACAGGGATGAATAATATCACGGTATATTACGGAAATTTTATGGTTTATTTTTGGAAACAAACGTGAAGAAGTGGAGAGAAAATATCCTAGTGATTTGATTCTACCATCAAACCGTTAATATCACTTCTAGAGACGTGTAGAAGAGAAAAAAAAATAAAAAAATTTGGAACTTTGGACCGAAGAAAAGAAGGAATTTCTCGATTTTTAGTTGCCCTATGATGTATAAAAGAGTTGGTACGAGTCCTAGGAAGGGAAGGAAGACTTTAGGGGAAGTTTAGAACACCACAGAGCCGAAAAAAATCAACTTGCAGGAAAACGCGTTCTGCTGCTGCTGCTGTTGCCGGAGAAGACGAAGAAGAACATACGACCCACATAGAACCGTCGCATACAAGTATCGTAGTTCAACTGCAGCAGCAGCAGAACGCGTTTTCCTGCAAGTTGATTTTTTTCGGCTCTGTGGTGTTCTAAACTTCCCCTAAAGTCTTCCTTCCCTTCCTAGGACTCGTACCAACTCTTTTATACATCATAGGGCAACTAAAAATCGAGAAATTCCTTCTTTTCTTCGGTCCAAAGTTCCAAATTTTCTTTCTCTTTTTTTTTCTCTTCTACACGTCTCTAGAAGTGATATTAACGGTTAGATGGTAGAATCAAATCACTAGGATATTTTCTCTCCACTTTTTCACGTTTGTTTCCAAAAATAAACCATAAAATTTCCGTAATATACCGTGATATTATTCATCCCTGTTTTGCCGAGATATGCTTGGATGATTGATTTTTTTGCGTATCTAAAACCCTTACCACTCCTGTTTGACTGAACCAGGCCCAATCCATTCTATCCAGCAAGAAAATTTGACGAAACTCTCTCCCAAATCCGGTCCAGAAAAATCTTCAGGCGAGAAAATTTTCTTTCTGCAAAAACCGTGTTCAAAAAAATGGTGTCCCCTATCCAATCCCGGTCTGTGCTTAGCAGCTGCCTGGAAATGGGTTACCCCTTATCCAAAATGAGAGTCCGAATAGCAAATGTCCTCCCAGGAGCCTTTAACAACTTTTTGAGCCAATTTCGCCGCAAGAGCCTATTTCTCCAAAAACACCTACAAAGAGATAAAATATCAAAATTAGTACAAAAATGGGTACTAACAATATACACAATAGAGATGAAAATTGACACATAAATGCGTCTATCAAATACCCTCAAACTTATTATTTGCTAGTCCCGAGCAAATTAAAACTACAAAAAATAATATCCTAACTCACTGTCGCAGGCATCGTCGATTGCACTTAGCATGTGCAATAAGCCTTTAAACCCCTAGGTGGCCCTAGTGGCCGAGTTATAGTCTCGGGAGGGTTTACCAGAGGTGTACCCACAAAACCTTTACTCCAGACTCTAGCTATCTACGCAGAACCTTGGAATGCACTAAAGAACCTCCTTGGTTGGCATACTTATTGATTACGGGAGGAAGTACCCTGATGCGAAATTCCAATTGTTGTATATGAGTTTGCACTCAAATATACTAAAATTCATATATAAGTGATAGAGCTCTAATCAAATAGTTTCACTATGGACATCAATATCCGGAGTCAAAAAAATCACATGGAAAGATTAAGAGATGGATATAGAAAAACATAGCTGGTTTTAATGTTGACTAGGTGAACGGTGTTTTCTCATATCTGTCTGAAGGCCTCCGCCAAGATGAACCTATCCTAATGGACTGAGATACCGGTCTGACTAATATCAACACAACTGGCATATACAAGGGAACCAGTGGTCGATAATCCTAATTCTAGATCAACTCGTCTGGCATATACAAGGGAACCAACGGTCGATTTATTGAACACACATTTATTAGTATTTTTATTTTTTTTAGAACTAACGACATGAGTAGATCTTGTGGATCCAAGCGCATGCTTCTTGTCAGCATATTACATGGTAATTCCCGTGGATCCTGCATTCCACGCTTGTTTAGGCGACGGAGACAGGGAGAACACACACATATTGCTATCCAAGTGTTATAATTTATTCCGATTGGTTTAATTGGTCTGTTTTTTTTTTTTTTTTTTTTTAATGATATCTCAATCACTCTATTTCACCCTAGCTTTGGTAACAACTTGAATCGTGAGACCCACCTAATCACTTAGAGAAACAAATTTTTAAAAGAAAAGAAAATAAAAATAGAAATGAAAAGGACTCAACGAGATATGGCGAAACTATCATGTTATTTCTAACACCTGAGCTCTGTGCTTTTATGAATAGACTCTTTAGATGTTTCCATCTAATCAGATTGGTCCCTCACTCCTAAAACCAAAATGCTTCCATCCACTTAGATTGGTTAGTGCCATCCTTAATAGGCATAAATTTCTAGGCTCTGGAGTTTTTAACGCAACTAAAAAGTTTCTCCCATACCCCCAAACTTAAATCTAACATTGTCCTCAATGCTCTAAATATAAAATTAAAAGCATGAACAAGGAGAAAATTTTACCATTTGAAGCAAAAGAGTTAAGGAAAGATATTACCGTGTTGCATGAGCATGGGTCACCTCCCAAGAAGTGCTAAGTTTCAGGTCTTCAGCCAGACATCAAGTACCATAAAATTGCTAATTACTTTTCAAATCATATATCAGTAGTCGAAATAACTGTGGGTCATCAAAACCAAACAGCACTGCCACTAATATGAGACAACTGCACTGCCACTAATATGAGACAACTGCATAGGATTAGAAAAATTAACAGACGGAGCACAACCTGATCTAAACTTTCTTGCAAGACAATTGGGTTTATCTGTGACGCCCTCTTAGGCTTCATGTGAGTGTCTTGACAAACATATTTTTCCGAACTATGAGTTCCCACTTCCAGGACGGTATCAGGAGGATCAGGTTGTGGAGTCGGGACAGACTCAAGTAATACCTCAGGCACACTAGACTCGAGTCCCAATTTAGGGACTTCTAATAAAGATACTTGACCATCACTACCCCCAAAATTAGGGTAGTCAGTATTCTCAGACAAACCTCTAATTATTGCTTGAATTTCCGGATCCTCAGAGTCTTTAAAATAATCAAGAGCTTCTTCCAGTTCTCTACCCCCAAACTTAGAGTCATCATTACTTACAGAAAGACCTAACACTAGTGACTTAATTTCTGGGTCTGTAGAGTCCTTAAAATATTCGAGAGCTTCTTCTAGTTCTAAAGTTTGGTCAACTATCTTACCTAAGATAATTGTCTCATCAAATTCACCTAAAGAATCACCAAACAAAGTGTCGTCCCAAGTATCCTGAACTAGATCCTGAACCAAAGTACTAATCATATTCACTTCCTCTAAATCATCAGAAGGTTGTCTAGTAACATTAAAGACATTTAGTTCAGTGGTCATATTACCAAAGGATATGTTCATAAGTCCGGTCCTACAGTTGATAACAGCATTAGACGTGGATAAAAATGGGCGACCTAAAATCACCGGTATTTGATTCTCTGGGTCAGGGACAGGTTGTGTATCTAGGACTACAAAATCCACAGGATAAATAAACTTGTCGACCTCAATAAGAACATCTTCTATCACACCACGAGGAATTTTAACAGACCTATCAGCTAACTGCAGTGTTATCTTGGTGGGTTTCAATTCACCAAGTCCCAGTTGTAAGTACACATGGTACGGAAGTAAGTTCACACTAGCTCCTAAATCAAGTAAAGCTTTTTCTACCCTGTGTTTTCCTATCGTGCAAGCAATGGTAGGGGCACCTGGGTCTTTATACTTAGGAGTTGTGGTGTTCTGAATAATCGAACTTACATGACAGGCTAAAAAGGATTTTTTAGGGACACTAAGCTTTCGCTTTCGCGTACACATATCCTTGAGGAACTTGGCATAAGCCGGAAGTTACCTAATTGCTTCTAGTAACGGAAGGTTTATGGTAACTTTCTTAAAAACCTCCATAATGTCATTAAAGTTGGATTCATTCTTTGTTGGTACTAGTAGCTATGGAAATGGGGCTCTAGGAATAAAATAGGGCTTCTTAGGAACCGAATTGACATCATCAGAGATTTTATCAGTCTCCTCAGCTATGGATGGTCCTGAGGGGTGAGATCCTGAGGGATGAACTATAGTATGTTCACTATTGGGAATGGTTACCTCATTGTATATAATTCTACCACTCCTAAGGGTTCTAACAGCATTCAATTGATTCGATGGTTTTGCACCTACTTCATGAACTCCTCTAGGTTTGGGTTGTGTTTGACTAGGAAACCTACCTTTTTCTCTCAAAGACTCATTTATCAGACCTACCTGGGTTTTCAACTCGGAAATAGCCTGACTATTTTCTTGTCATATCTTGTTACTAGCTTGTAGACTTAGTTCTACTGATTGTTGAAATTTTGCAGTTTGCTGAGTTAACAAAACGAGAGACTCCTCTAGGCTTAGGATTTTCTTATCCGACTGATTCTGAAATTGAGCTGACCCTGAAGGATTCTTAGCATAACTAAAATCTGGGGGAGTATTAGAGTTACTAAACTGACCTTGATTCTGGCCCTTAGACCATGAAAAGTTCGGATGGTTTCTCCACCCAGGATTATAGGTTTCTGAATATGGGTCAAATTTCTGACGATTATCGAATCTAGTGCTATTATAAAGAGCATTGGCTTGCTCTACATTATTCTGGCCTTCCCAAAAAGGATCCAATCTACCACTAGTGCGACCCATTTCTAGAGCTTCTAACCTTTTAGTTATCGCTGCAATCTTGGCATCTGATTCATAGATTCCTTCTACCCTATTAACGTTTTCTCTGTTTAGAAGAATCATTTTCCGGGGTTCCCTACTATTTTCCCATTGTTGGGTCTTTTCGGCTGCTTCATTCAAAAATGCCATTGCCGCATCAACAGTTTGGTTCTCAAACCCACCTGTACACAAAGCTTCTACCGTGGTTATTGTGGAATAATCTAAACCCTCATAAAGGATCTGAACTAGCCTAACCTTTTCTAAACCATGGTGAGGACATTGTGTTAACAAATCATTGAACCTTTCCAAATACCCATACAAAGATTCTCCCTCTTGCTGTAAGAATGTGCAGATTTGCGTCCTAATAGACGATGTTTTGTGCCTATGGAAAAACTTATTGAAAAAGGCAGATGTAAGTTGTTCATATGTTTCGATTGACTCAGAAGTCAAACTATACAGCCATGATTTGGCTTTATCTTTCAGGGAAAAGGGAAATAACCTAAGTTTCGAAGCATCATCATCTAAGCCTCTAATTCTTAGGGTACTGCAAATTTCTTCAAAATCCCTAACATGGAAATAAGGGTTTTCATTTTCTTTCCCTAAAAAGATTGGGAGCATCTGTATGGTCCCAGGTTTAAGCTCATAATTGGCTTCTGTGTCAGCTAACTTAATACACGAAGGACGAGTAGTCCTAGTCGGATTCAACAAAGCTTTCAAAGTAGCCATTTCTGGTACTATCAGAGTATTGGGGATTCTCTCCTCAGTAAAAGGAGTACGTTCAAGACAGGACTCTCCGAAAATCGGACCTTCTAGGTCAAGGTAATCGATACGCTTAGAACTGCTAGGTTTTTCTTTAACAAATCTACCTAGGGCGTCTCTTTTACGTTCAAGCATACAAGAATTCCCTAAATTGGAAGGATAATCAATCGCAAATCAAGGAAGACTCAACCAAATCAACCCTATTGATTTCTAGCAAACAAAAAGCATGATGGCTCCACTTAGATTGTTTCTAGACCAACTTCTACTCTTCCAAGAGGCAACTGGGTATAATTTTAGCAAACCTCGTAGGACGATCCATATAAAGTAAGTCGAAGAGAAGTAGGAGAAGCTCAGAGGAGCTTTGATACCCCCACCTCTTTGGCAACACTTCCCTGGGTTACAAGGCGGCTCTAATCGACTTACAGTAATCTTCCTGAACTTTGAGTTAGGCTAACAAGATACCCAATACGATCCTTTTGAACGACTTTCCTATAAGCTCGTTACCCTATCGGTCTCGTTTTAGTCAATATTTTAAGCTTGGGTTCGCGTTTGGTATCGTTTTCCTAAGGCGGGCAAGAAGAGAATGGTGATGAAATCCGAACCCTTATCTTGTATGGCCAGGCCTTGCCCTTTACTAGGAAAATAAATGTCCGTATTCAGAACCTCAACAGATATGCACCTTAAGGAATACAGTAACTCGCTGACAGGGGATTCGCGAGTGTTTAGAATCTTACCTCTCGTTCCAGACGGGGGATGAATCGGTTGTAGTCGACTTGGGCCACTGACTCCTGTGTCAGTGTACGAACCCAAGGTGCAGAGACAATATCGTAATTGTCCTCCTTCTTTGCAAACAGTTTTTATATTTAAGGATACCCTTCCGTAGGGTATATAAAAATAAAAAAATAAAAATAGTGTCCAAAGTCCAAAAAAAGAAAAGAAAAATTACAAAATAATAAAGAAACCCTAATACAATTTATTTTTTTTATTTTTTCTAAAATAAATAAATAAACAAAACCCTAAAAAAAATAAAAAATAAACTAAAAATAAAAATAACTAAAATAAAGTTGTCCTCTTTTCCGTTCTTTTCGCTTTAATCTTTTGCTCCAAGTCTTTACGAAATCACCAAACTCCTTGGCTCAATTTTTTTCTTTACGTTCCAAAACCTGTAGACAAAAGACAAATACCCAAAAACGTAAAATAGAACAAAAATAAATAAAAATAAAAATAAATCTAAAACCCATAAAACAAGTCCCCGGCAACGGCGCCAAAAATTGATGTGTATTGTAGTTGTAGTGGTAAAAAGATTCGTTGCTCGAACTTGTGAAGGATTTTTTTTAGACTTAAATTAACTCAACAATTCAAATAAGTTATATCAAAAATATAAAGAAAACACCGAGACTATGGATTCCACCATTAACCAATTAAGTGATATAATCTAATCAATATTTATGCAACTCTTTACGTTTAAAGTGATTCTAATATTTTGCAAAAGTAGATTTTTGGAATAACAAGTGTATTTCAAAAGCATAGAAAATATCAAAAACATAAGTCTAAGCATAATCTATCAAGACAAATCACAATTGTTTAAGAAAAAACATTCAATCAATTCTCAATCAAAGCAAATAATCATATAAGAAATTGCAAAAATAATTAAAATAGAATTATACCACTTTTCATGGATCAATGGCTTCCTCCGTCGCCTCGGCTAAGGGGTTTAGCTCCTCATATTAATCACTTGCTCAAAGTACATATTTATAGCTCAAAAGTTGAT
>JAJJMB010008983.1:8362-34826 GCA_023531105.1 Papaver atlanticum
ATGCCTCCATATTTTTTAATTCCTTTTGAATTTCTTCGTGATATTCTGGCGTCACCTTTCGCATCTTTCTCCTCATAGGCTTGTGCTTTGGATCATTTTTCAAGCGGTCTAGACAGACTTATGGATCTATCCCAGGCATATATCCAATGTGTCTGGCAGAGGCATCAGGGTATTCTTCTGATGCTCGTACGAGCTTTTCTTCTTTCTCTTTGTCGAGGAGAGTTCCAATCTTGGCCATTCCCAGATTTTCGGTTGTTATGATGTTTATTTCCTTCATGGGTCCTTAGGTAACTCCAAAGGCGCATTTTGCCGGGTTAATTTTCATGTTGAATTTACTCATTTGTTAGAAAATATCTTTGAGGTCATTTGCGTGGTCTCGTGGAAGCTTAATCTTGATAAGCATGTCGTCTACATATACCTTTAGGGTTTTATGTATCCAGTGGTCAAACATTTTTCCCACCATTCTTTGGTAAGTCGCGCCCGCGTTCTTTAGTCCGAATGGCATTTTAGTGTAACAGTATAGTCCTCGAGGAGTGAACAAGGCAGTATGCTCTTGGTATTCCTCGGCGAGGGGAATCTGCTTATAACCAGAGTATCCATCCATCAGGGATAGTAATCCGTAGCTAGATGTTTCTTCCACGAGTTTATCAATATTAGGGAATGGAAAGCTGTCCTTTGGACAGGCTTTGTTGAGATCACTGAAATCAATGCAAATTTGTACTCCCCCATTTTTCTTTGGTACGATTACCATGTTAGAAATCCATATTGGATACTGCACTTCTCGGGATACTCCTGATGCCTCCATCTTTTTTAATTCCTTTTTAATTTCTTTGTTATATATTCTGGCATCACCTTTCGCATCTTTTGCCTCATAGGCTTGTGCTTTGGATCATTTTTCAAGTGGTCTTAACAGACTTCTTTATCTATCCCAGGCATATCTCCCATGTGTATGGCAAAGGCATCGGAGTATTCTTCTGATGCTCGTACGAGCTTTTCTTCTTCTTCTCTGTCAAGGAGAGTTCCAATCTTAGCCGTTCCCAGATTTTCGGTTGTTTTGATGTTTATTTCCTTCGTTGGTCCTGAGGCCGAGAAGTTTATCTTGAGCTATCTATCAGCGGAGAGATCCTGTAGTTGCTATAAGAGCTCCTTGGATAAGTCCGAGGTTGGGACATTGTTCGAGTGTCTCGCTTTGCTTGTCACTGCTATGTAAGCATTGATATCAGCCTGGCTTTTAGCATTCTTGGCCCCTTTCTCCTTTTCTTTTGGGGATTTTACCCTGTTCTCGTCATTCTGTACGTTCATGTTGTAACAGTACTTAGCTTCGCCTGAGTCTCCAACAATCTCTGCGATCCCATCGGGTGTTGGAAACCTTAGTCTCTGATGGTAGGTCGAGGCAACTCCTTTGATCCCATGGACCCAGGATCGCCCGAAAATGGTTGTGTAGGGTGAAAGTACATCTACTACATAGAAGGTGGTTAGAGTGAGGATTTTTCCTACTCAAATTTCTAGAGTGACCTCGCCCCTCGATCGGGTTGATACGCCATTTAAGCCAAATATGCTATAGGTTGATGGTATTAGGCACTCGTCTCTAAAACCCATTTGTTTGAATGTTTCATAAAATAAGATTTTGACGGAACTCCCTCCGTCTATTAGTATTTTAGGCATGGCCCATGGCAGTGCCTTAGGTTTTTCTTCCTCTCCCTCGTGTTTGGGGAGTGCGATATCCATCATAACCACCAGTGGATCGTTGTGGTTTCGTCCTCCATCAGGCACCTCTGAGGTTGAAAAAATGATAGGTATTTTCATCCACTCCTGCATAGGAGGTTCTTTTCCCACACTGAAGACTTCGTCACCTTCGAAGTTTTGCTTGTGGATTCGTCCTGTAATATTTCCTTCAGGTGTGGGAGCCGTGACAAATGAGTGCGATATCGTATTGCATCCCAAGTATTGTGCCTCGCGTGGTATTTCTACGTGATGTACGGGTGTTCCCTCCGTTGGTTGGATCGCTGGCTGTGCGATGTACTCATGAAGTTTCCCTTTATCAATCATGTCTTGAACCATCTTCTTCAGATCCCTGCATGAGTATGTCGTTTGGTTATAGAATTGGTGAAACTCACAGAAGTCTGTTCTATTCTTAGTGCGCTTGGGCTGCTGTCCTTTATTCCATGGGTATGTGATCTTACATTTCCCATCGATCTTCTGAAAGATCTCGGATATAGGTGTGTTTAGTTTCGTGTATACTGGGTCTACGAACTATCCCTTCTTTTGTTGGGCTTGGTCTCGCCCTTTCCATCCTCCACTTTGATGTTTATCGAACTGGGTAGATCCGTTGTTGGATCTCCCTGCTCCTCGGGATGGCGCTTGAGGGTTCTGTGGTTCTACCACATTTGCTCATCTATTGGTTCCTTTTACCAATTTGTCATAAGTACCGTCTTGGAGTTCTTCAATGGCTATGTAATCCTCTTGAATCTCTCTCAGTTTCCCTAGATTGGGTGGCATGGTCTCGTACATGCGGACAAATATGGGGTCCGTCTTTCTTAGACTATTTTTGAAGCCCAAGATCGCGTAGGCCATATTTATATTAGCTAGGACTCGATATTTTATCTAATAACACTATTTTAGTGTTTTTGTAGAAAGTACAAGTGAATTCCATTCCCGGTGAAATAGACGGTTAAAGAAGCTAAAATGGCGTTTGCGATGATGTTGCGGTTCACAACCACATACTTGGCTACGATGCCATAACACGGCCATGGAGTAATGAAACAAAGCAAAGAAATGTCTTCCTAGCTCAATCAGGAGAGCTGCTCTAAGGGGAAAGGATGGTGGATGATGTGGCGTCATATCCACCACATATTAATTCTCATATATCAGCAGAGAAGAAGATTTCATTCCATTTCCTTTTGGTCTCATTTCATCATGTTGGTGAGAGCCGAGATTGGTGGAACAGGAAGTGGTGTTGACTGACATGTTTTGCATGGGGTTGTCTATTCGAGTGAAATGGTTGTGATTTGGAGAGATGGTTTCTCGTAAGTATCCGAGGGTTTGTGGCAGTAGAGAAGGTATGTATGCCGTGGTCGAAGGGTCGGTCTGTTTCCTAAACTGTTAGAAGGTGTGGAGTTGTTGGTTAGAGATGGTGATGCTAATGTTGGTTGTGAGAAGACTTCATACGTACATGGAGCGAAGGTGCCGTGCATGGATGATTTAGACAAATGGGTCTGATCTTATTTCTTGAGACTGTGAAGACGTAATCGATTGTTCAGCAGTTTTGGGTTTGTTCATTATGCAAGTTATTCACAAGGTCAGTAATGGTGCTAGTGGTTATCGAATTCCAACATAACATATGGCAATCAGTAATGGTGATGATTAAGAGACAGAAACTGAGAGAAAGATGTTGCTTCCATGGTGGATCGACTGAGAAGAGAGTGTAGTGTTAATGGCTAGGAGTCAGAGAATGGAATTTGGTTAACTGTTGAGACTGAAATTGGATCTCACTGAAGTGTATGTGAGAATTATGAGTCTGTGGCTTGGGTTAATGGTCGAACTGGTGGAGGAAGGATCAGAAAGGAATGCTGGTGCACTATGGTTGCATTTAGGAAGACATAAATGGATTTGGGGGAGTTTGATGTAGTATGAAGTTGGAGGTTAAAAAGGGCTTTTGGTTCCAGGGACGTTTAGAAAGAAATGGAAAGGCATTGAATTTTTGGTCTGAGTTCAAGAAGAATGATTGTGCTGGCTGTTTTGGTCGGAGATTGGAGGTGGTGCTGTTTGAGACTGAATTCAGCCGTGCATGAAGATGTTTACGAGATGGCAATCACCTAAGATTTCATGAACTATGGATCTTGAACGACAATAATGGAAGGAGTTGGCTGTAGTAATCGATAATGGAGGAGCAATAAGAGCTCGAGTCTGTGTGACAGTTGAGCAAGTTTGGCAATTGAGTTTTCGCGACAAAACAGGGAAATCTGTGATATCGGTGATGGAGAGAAATATGAAAAAGCTCGTGATGGCCATGGAACATCAGTTGGCTCTCTTACTGGCGGTGGTAGATATGGCCATGCAGGCATGAAAGAAGAATGGTTTTGTCGTTGATTATATGGGTGATGTTGCTGAGATGAAGAAAAACTGTTGGTGGCAGGGAAGAAGGTGTTCACCACAGCAGTAACTCCTTGTGATTTAGGTGGTCGAGCTGGTTGCAGCTGAGATTCATAAGGGCAACAGACGGACAGAATTGGTGCCGTGGGTTGCGAAAATTGGTATGAAGTTTGGTCGTATATGAAGCTCAGAGATGGGGAATGAATTTCCAACATACGTAATGAAAAATGAAGATGAAGTTAGCTTCGAATCAGTCAAGTAGTTTAGGGGTTTCGCATGGATCGGTTACAGCAGCCTATGGACAATGGTGGTGACTTTACTTAGATGGTCACGGAAGAGTGCTGCAGCTGGTGATCTGAATCTCTACGGAGAGTTGGACATGAAAGAAGAAATATTGGTACTGGAGATGGCTGAGTGGCAGTGGAGCTCGGGTTTTGGCAGAGCTAGTAATGAGCGGAACGGACTGGGCCTTGGCAGAGCTAGTAATGAAGCGCAACGGACCGGGCCTGGCAATTATATGCTAGGTTTTTGTTTTCTCGCAGAGAGAGATATATTGCGACGAACAGAAGGAAAAAGGAAGGAGGCCGGCTATAGAGCCGCAACGCGGAAGAAGGAGACGGAGGCGCAGCTGCATAGCTTTGTTTAGGGTTTGGATTTTAATTTCTCCCATTTGATTTCAATTAGCTAGGGATTTATTCATATTTGTTTATGGTTTTTAAGAAAGCCATGGCTATCTAATTTCATGTTAGGGTGAAAGGATGAACTTGTAGGATTTATTTGTTTTCATGAACAAGGGTTTTCTATCCATTGAACTTAATTTTAATAATTTTGTCTCTCTATTAATGTTTATTTTCTAGCTAGATTTTTCATGTGCTATGCCATGTGTAGTTCATTGTTGGATTAGTAGAAAAAAAAAATCATTGAACCTAAGTAATAATTGTGCTATGAATATTCCTTGACTCTTCATGCCATGTATGATTAGTGCTTAGAAATTCTACATTTAGGTGAGAACAAATAATTCATTTTTGATGATTCTTGTCAATGATTCGTAAATGCAATATCTTCCATGTATGAGTAGTTAGGTTTGCCGCTCTACATGAGTATTTTTGAGACCTTTTGTGATTGAATACGAGTAAAATGCCTACAACGGATTCCCGGATCCTTAGCTCTCTCACACCCTAGTTACCGTCTTTCTCTGCGAATATATTTTATTAGTTTAATTTTATTATTTCGTTTTCAATTTATAAAAATCCAAAAATATTATTTCTTACTATTTTATTTAGAGATATTGATTATAGTATTTCCACCGCTCCCTGTGGGTTCGACCCGTACTTGCCTCTGTCTACTAGTTAGACACCGTGCAATTGCGGTTATTATATATATAGGGTATTCCCAGAATAACATCAGTTACGTCTCTCTAACATTTTCATTATCTCATCCTGCGCCTATTGAGCTTTCAGGATGGCTGCGATAGTAACAGCGGTATCGCCGAGGTTAAAAGGTTTTCCCTCCTTCTCCTCATTGTTTACCGTTTTCCTTGGCAAACGATTCAACCCTCCTGGTTGAGTTAAATGGATATCATTCTTTCTTTCGAAGGGATTTCCCTCTTCGTCAGAGATAGAGTTATCGGTTAACCCCTCCCGGTATTGGTTATCGGGTGTTCCCTCTCTTAGGAGTACACCGTTGTGCATAGTTTCACCGAGCTCCATCTCGTCTAGGCCTCAAGATAGGGCTCCACCAGTTTCACCTTGGCTCGTGCGAGTGGATCGTCTCATCACTATCGCCTTACCTGCGATATATGCAATAATGCTCAACTTGTCTTTTCTTACAGAAAAGTGGGACCCTAGATTTGCAGGTCACGTGCAATTACTAAGTCATAGTTCAGACTGGACAGATAAGTATAGGAAGACTTTGCAGTAAATTTTGGAGACATGCGAAGATGTTAAAACATTCCCTACTTGCACAATGTTTTGATGATAGGAAAAAGGTGTTTTGCTTGTCTCTCTACTTGAGAAAAATACCTCCTTCTACACGTCATACCTTTATTAGGAAAAAGCCAAGTTTATGACTATTGAGCATATCTTCCCATTTTAGGAAATATTTCTCATCATATTTAAACTTTTAATTTTGAACAAACTTTGAGTTTGATGAATGATTATGTACTCATTAACCCTTCCCCTTGACTTAAAGTTAGATTTCTAAGAAGAAGATTGTGGATTATCTTGAGTATCTTAGAAGATGAAGAACATCATGAACAATTTGTCTTTTCAACTTTCATAGGACAATATTTTCCCTTATGAAGTTTACTGACTTAAACTTCTTCCTAACCCTTTCATGGAGGAGATCGTTTGAGTGCCGAAGTGTTTAAAACTCCATTTTCACTCCGATCTTCAGCTCTCCTGAGCATCTTGAGGAAGATATAGGAAATCTTAAAAGAATGAATATTTTGAAGAAAATATGTGAAAAGGATGTAGATCTGTTGATTTTGAGGGTCTTCAAGACTTCACAGATCGTGTAGACTGTGTCGAGTCCGAGCTCTACTCATAAATTTTAACAGAGATTTACACAATGGTATGAAAGCCACTTCTCTCAAGGAGATTATGAAAACAATATAGAGCTGTTACTAGGGAGCTGTTTCTAGAGCCAAAATGTAGTTGCATCTTTTCTGATGACCACACCCAAGTAGATCTAAAGGCTATAAAACTACTAACATTCAAGATTAAAAGATAAGCAAGATGTAAAGAAAATGAAAGTAAAGATTAACACAAGCATATAACGTGGTTCGGCCATGAAGACCTACGTCCACGGGAAATAAGATTTTTTCTTTATTGATTAGGGTCTTACCCTTGAAAGAGATGCAAATATCACTTAGATTTCTCACTCTCACTTTATCTAGATATCTCTCAGGAATTCTCTGTAGAAAGACCATCTAATATTACATAACATAAGTTGTCCATTTCTTTCTACATGGACTGGTATTTATAGGCAAATTAGACTCGTGAAGGCCTGGTCTCGCCGAGATGGTGGAGCTATCGTACACCTCCTCGATACTTCGGACGAGATCTATACTATCCCTCGTGATGGTCTCCTTGGTTCTCCCTCCGAGTTATCTCGCCCTGTTTGTCATCGTGTAGCTCTTCCTTGGAGAACCTCGTGCTGTATCACCTCTGGGTTATAGTATAGATTGCCCGAGCCTTATGATACGATGTAGATTCTCCCACATCTCTTATGATCCTTCATTAAATGCAATCCTTCTTTTTAGACTTGACCGTCTGGATCGATTAGACCACTCCTCACACGCGTCAGGTGTATCGATTCAGATGAAATCAGCTTTATAGAGTATGATTCGATGTTTCCACCTTATCATCTTATCATGAGATCATCCCTTGGGATTTTGACATGTGGCCATCGGGTATTTTACCCTCACATCAGATGTTATCTTCATTGCTGCAAAAGAAAAAGTTAGAGTTTCTACAAAGAAAATGGCTGATCTAGTTACAAATATAGGGAAATGTCTTCATATGTAATAACATTTCATTTTATGTGTAAAACCTGATTTCATTCTATCTGTTTCAGATTTCATTTGTATGACTTATAATAATGTTGGTATGATATACTATCTGTTTCTCTTGAGATGATCCCCCCTTTTTAACTCCGCCATTGAAATGATATCTCATTTCTTTGCCGGTCTCAATCCCGGATAAAGGAGGAGAGAAAAGGTTATTGAGCTGGTCTCTAATTCTGCACTTGGCGAGAAAAACAGGTAACACATTCCTATGAAGTCTAAAACTTTGAGCATTTGCAGCTTCTTCATGACTGGTGTTTGCTTCACCAAAACTTGCATAGATATACACCTCCACTTGTTTCATTCATTTAGATTTTGAGATATAGAATCTGGTACTGTGTGTGTTGATTAAAATGTGATTGCAGGCCTTGTATAATTCAGAGAATGCCTTGTATGTTTCAGGCAGAATGGGGCATTTGCTGGCCTTTTTTTTTAAGGCTCGGTTGAAATTTTTAATGAATATAGATATACATGTACAATAAAATATGACATGTAAATCTGGAAGGGTGGTTGGAATCCTAGCCTTAGGCCGAGGAGGTTAAGGTTCAATTCACCGTAGCCTCTTTTTTTTTTCAAAGTCAATTTTTCATTTTACAACCCTTGTAAAGGTTGTGAATATTGATCAGAAAAAAAAGCACAAATATACCAATATTGAGAAACCGGAAGGATGGTTGATGAATTGTACTAACACACAGTAGGCTTGGGTTCGAATCTCTCAAAGAACATTTTTAAAAATCAATTTTTTTTATATCTTCAACAACCCTTATACGTGTTGTTATACAGTTATTCATTACCTTTAAGATATGAGTTGTAAAGTCTAAAGGTGGTCACTTCTCTCTGCAACCCTTTTGACACAAAAAGTTGTAGTTTTTAATTCTCGTCACTACTCTTTGGACCTCTTTGGTCCTAAGAGTTGGACGGTTTTTACTTTGACAACTTTTTCATTGGAAAAAGTTGTAAAACATGATACCTTTTACAACTTTAAATTTACGAGTTGTCAATCTATAGTTGTAGATTACTATTTTTCCCGTAGTGTATATACAGGGTAACTGATGAAGATAGTATTGATGGTGATTGTAGAAGATGAATTATAGATTCTATTTTTGGTTATTGTATAGATGATGAGATTGAAAATGTGTTGATTGTTGCTTTGTAGAGTAGGTGGTGATGCAGTGTATGGTTGAGTAGAATATAAATGAAGTGTAGGAGTTGTTGGTGTTGAATCTGAGCTTGGTTGTGCTCTACAGTTCAGGGAGGAGGCCTGAAATACATGTGGGTGAACTACAGATAATGGGATTGCAAATATGAAGATTTGGTAGTTGATTTGCAGCTAAGAAATAGTGGTGCAGTTTAGATGAATGTTAGGTCATTGTAAGAAAGGGCCAGTGGAGAAGTTTAATTGATGCAGTTTGGACTGTGGTTGGAGTTTAGAGGAAATGTAGTGAGATAGTAGAAATGTTATTATAATCGGAAGGCTTGTTGAAGTTAGAAATGCATCATTCTAGTCTTGGCATGTTTTGTGTTGCACCATGTTTGTGCATTAGTGTTATCTGGCCTGTACAATGGCTCTGGCCTGTGAGAAGGCTTTAGCCTTGCTTTTCAGTCAGATGTCTGACTGATTCAGTGTGTCTGACTTAGTTAGTCTGACTGGGTTGAATCGGTGTTGACTCACCGGGTTCCCTGTCTTGACTTGAGTTGACTCAGAGGATTGACCATTTGACCATTGACCTTTGACTATACTTTGACCTTGACATTAGACGTTGACTGTTAATTGACCCCATTGACCGTTAGCGACTGTCAGATGACTTAGATGGACCAGGCCTTAAGTTAGTGGGCTTGTTTAGTGAACTTGGGCTTAGACATAGTTTTCCTATTTTGATAAATTGGACCCTTATGGTCCGAATTGACCTTTGGTTCCTTCTACAAAGTTGTAGATATTCTTAAGACATATTTATTGGACTATAAAACCAACCTAATTGGGGTTAGTAAACCTTAGATGTGTTAAAAAATAGATAATGAAAAGGTGTAAAACAATAAATGGGCTTAGAACCATCAAATAGTTCACTTAGTCTGTAACTAGAGAATTGTATGAGATTATCTTATGAGCCTTGTCTGAACCTTTTGGCTAATCTTTAGAGTGCTTGTGTGATTAACAGTTACTCTTTATTAACAACGATCAATCCAAAGGATGAACCAGTAGATTGTGGATCTCGAGGTAGGCGTGGCTTGTCATCAAAAGAGGTGGGAATCGATAACGAACTCTCTTGTATTCATTATTGATTTACAAATCTATCTTTTGTGAAATCCATGCATATCTTTGTTACTATATGATAATGTATGCATGTATTATCTGTGTGTAATACAAACTAGTTTTCTTTCACATTTTTGGATGGGCTTGGATCTTTAGAAACAACTGATATCTGTGTTTTGGGAGTATTTACTTATTTTCAAAAGTGATTCCTTCCATTGACTGGAAAGTAGTTACAATCTTTATTTATTGTTAGCATGAAAGGGAGAAGGTTTCCTTTGGATTGGTGTGAGATGTGTGTGTGCCCAAAAGTTATATCTATATTTATGCGCTAAAGGAGTGAAAATTGTTGCCACTAATAAACTAATAGGTGTGTGACACGTCACTGAATATTATTTTCCCTATTTCAGTACTGGCAACGCATGTCTCATACATGAATGTTTATTGTTCTTTTAAATTACTTTTAAAAGCTATTATATTATGTTTTGGTGTTTAGAGAGAATGATGTTGAGAATATTATATATGATTGATGGATTTACGCGTGGGCGGATGTGGGCTCTCCACCGTGGAAGCACTTCTATCGGATATAATGTTGTTACTATTAGTTTCTTTGGATACTTGAAATGTAGAGTGCGCGTAGAATGAGGTACTGGTAAGGTACATATCGTTTATGACTTCGAGGCCGGAAATCTCAGGGGGGCTTTAATGATCATTGAAGAATCCGCAACAGTCATGCCTTGCTACTCCGAAGGATTATGTCGCTTAACTATTATTACTGTTGTGAATGTGTCACTACACCAAATTCCCGGAGTTGTAACAGGCATTCGTAACGGCTTACTCGCCGTTACAAATTTCCCTTTACAAATGGAGGTTACAAAAATCGTAACAGGCTGAAGCCGTTACTAATTTTTTAAAAATTCGTAAAAGGGTTAAGCTGATACGAATTTTTTTATAGGCGTGCCAGTCACACGCTTGGTCACACTTGGGTGGTAACATCTTTAGAATGTGCCTGTGCCATTCACATGCGTGCTATTATGTTTCCACCCAAGATAGTAATACTTGAGGATATTTCCTCCCATGCGTATGCCATTCACATGCTTGCAACTTTTCATCCCATTGCCTTAGAGAAAATCGACAAATCGTTTTTTAATTTTTCATTTCTCTCCACTTTTCTGCTCCTGCCTCTCTTCTTTCAAACCCTAGTGAAACTTCATCTTCACAGAAATCTCTCAATACTCTTCAATAATCTTCAATCATCGACTTATCTTCTCATTTTGCATTTTCTTTCTCTCTCTTTTTCTCCTCCCGCCTCTCATTCTCTTCCCTCTCAGAGTTTAGGGTTTCGATTGGGTTAATCATCTGTTCGATTGGGTAAAATTTCTGGTGATAACCCTGAAATCAAAACCTTTATTTCTTAACCCATACATCCACATCGAAACCCATACACCAGAAATGTCGATCTATCATATATTTACTTGAAATATTTGTAACCCTAGATCGATTTTGTTCCTGAGATTTAAAATTCTAATCATCTGATAGGTGTTTGTGCAACAGTTTGTTGATTATCATCATCTAATAGGTGATTTGTAACAGTTTGTTGATTATCATCTGCTATAAATAATCAACTTCTACTAGTTTGATTTGATTTTGTTTGTTTGTTTTTTATTTTGACCCAACTCTGTGAATAGTGTAGAGTTAGGGGTTTTATTTGGAGGAGTATAAATTTGTAGAAGAAGAAGAGGATTTGAAGGTTGAGAAAAAAGAAGAGAAGATGGATAATGGTGATGGTTGGAAGAGTAAAAGAAGAGAGGATTTGGTCAAGTATATGTTGGTAGAAGGGTTTCAGGTGGAAGTGGGACTTCTGGTCCGACTGCTGTAGAGGTATAGATAGACATTGTTGGTTTTGATTTGATGATGATCAGTGTTATATTGTGTTGATTTTGTTGTAGTGAATTCATTTTGTTTGAATTTGTGTTGCAGGTGGCTTTAAAGTTTGAGCATAGAACTAGTAAGGGATGTAACTATGGACCTCCGTATGAGTGGCAGGTCTACAAGTGAGTTTCGTGTTCCCTTGATTTGAATGTTGTGAATGTAGCTTATTGATTGATTGATGGATGGATGAACATGTAGAATTGTTTGTTCACATTTTTTGTTTTGTTTTGCGCAGCACACTTGGTGGTAGTCATGGGGTGCCGAGAGTTCGTTACAAGGGAAAGCAAGGGGATTTTTATATCATGGTATGTTCTGGTTGGTTTGTGCTAACAAGGGTGGCTGTTTCAGCACTTCAGTGTATGTTTATGTGTGTGTTTTGTACATGATTATGTGACAACACTCTTTTTTTTTACAGGTTATGGATATGTTGGGTCCAAGTTTGTGGGATGTCTGGAATAACAACTCCCATACGTAAGTTTCTGTTAGAAATAAATTGTAAATATGTTTGTGAGGTTTGCTTGGTAGTTAGTCGTTTGACATGAGATTCTTATATCCAATTTTATTGATGTCACTGTTCACAGAATGTCCATTGAAATGGTTGCATGTATTGCCATCGAAACAATCTCTATACTGGAGAAGATGCACTCAAGAGGGTCAGGCCATTTCCTTCAACTTTTATTTGTATTTTTGGGAAGCTGTAGTATTTTCAGTTTAGTCAACGATAAAGTTGTGTATCCCTCTGCGGAATAATTACAATTTTTACAACTACGGCAGGTACGTGCATGGGGATGTAAAGCCAGAGAACTTTTTGCTTGGAACCACAGGCACTCATGAAGAAAAGAAACTGTTCCTAGTTGATCTTGGATTAGGTAAATTGGATTCTTTATACATGTCTCAATTTTTTCAATAATATCTATGACCTTTAGTATCTGACTCTCTCAAATTTTACTGTTATCAGCTACTAGGTGGCGAGATACTTCAACTGGTCAGCATGTGGAGTATGATCAGCGACCAGATATATTCAGGTGCATTGTCATATAAAGCTTATTTATTTTCTTCTTTTAGGTATCACTATAATGTCGCTGATGTGAGGCTTTCTCAGCACATTGACAAAGGAAATGAAGATGGACTGTATATCAGTTCTGTAGCTTCTTCTTCAAACCTTTGGGCATTGATTATGGACGCTGGTACTGGTTTCAGTTCCCAAGTATACGAGCTCTCACCCCATTTTCTTCACAAAGTGAGTTCTTTCTATACCATATTTCAGAGCTTAGGTAAATTTCTCCTTTTTAGTGTCAAAGGCGACATTCTAACCCTTTCCCTGGCTCTTCTTATTCCTAAAAAGGTTAGGGTTTTTGATTTTTTTTTTTGATTTTTTTCAGCTGTAGATTACATTGTTCGGTGAGAATTACTGAAATCTCTTGTTGATTTGTTGAATTGTTGTTGTAGGTTACGATGGAAGGTTCACCAATGTATAAAATTGAGAAAAAGTTGGGTAAAGGAGGCTTTGGTTTGTTGCAGGACCAAAGATAGTGCCAACTTATGAAGCTTCATCTTACCTAGTTGCAGTTAACTTGTTAAGTATCTTTGCCTTTCCTAATTTCATATTCTATACTGCCAGAATATAGATGAATGACTAGGAGTGAAGCTCTTAAAACTCTTGACCTGCAAATTAACAAAGCAATATGAACATCTTGCTTAGCCAGGGGAAAGATCTATCCAAATAACCTTGTTAGTGCCAGTTTAGCTGGACATCTATTATTCAATCTCAAATGCTTGGCCAGGGAGTTTCATGTTCGCTGCTTCTTAAGGACTTGAGCAATTAATCATTCATGTCTTAACTCTACTAGAACTGAAGCTGTCTGTTTAAGGACAAACTTGGCATGGTCTGAGAAGTGGTGCTGACACATACATGTTAATGTTGATATGCAGGGCACTCTAAGAAGAGAAATATGCTTCCCGGAGAGGGATTCTCCCTATGCTTCAAGCCGAAGAGGATGAAAGGTGAAATCTACACTGTCAATCCCCTTTACCCGTCCAATCACACACTCTATGTGAAATCAGGACTAAATCTTACCTAACTTTATATCAGATTCGCAGCCAATGAAAAAAGTATTTAGACTAGAGGAAGAAGCGAGAATCATGATTGATGTTCCAGGCTGGAAGGTCGGTGAAAGCGTTTAACACTCTCCTGATGTCTGGTAAGAGGCTTGCATGTATAACTTTGTGAAAGTGGATATTTTTTTGTCTTGGTTTACAACTAGTGGACATAGTTCTTTCAGTTCGGATTTCTCTGCTCCTCCTTGAATTAGATTCTGAACCATGATAATATGTTACCTGGAGTCAATTTTAGTAGACTGTCTTGGTCTGTTGTATGGAGTTTAAAGACATGATAATAAAAGTACTCATGTGTTACGGATGCTCTGGCTAGTGCATTTTGAGTTGTGTTTTATTTGTCAAGTTCCTGTAACGTTTAAGATATGTTTCTTGGTTGTATGTGAAGATGACGAAGAATTCTCTGAGGAGGATTTACTTGCTGCGTATTTTGAGTTGTGTTTTATTGCTTGTTTGCATATTGAGTTGTGTTTTATTGCTTGTTTGCATTTACTTGCTGCGTATTTTGAGCATTATTTCTTCCAGTTTACTTGTCATAATAATGTTGCCTGTTGTATTTTGCAGGATTGCCTACATCGAGTTTTCTTATGCCCAAGCTTTCAACAAAGCAAGCCTGCAAAGGATATAAAGCTTAGTTCTCTATTTCATCAGAAAGGGTGGAGAACAAAGCAGCTTCAAGGTTTGTAAGTTCCATGTATTCAAGTTTTGTAGGCAGTTAGTAAGTTTGTATGTGTTCCCTTAGAAATTTGGAACCTTCCATGTATTCCTTTAGAAATTTGATACTTACCAAAAAAAAAAAAAAGTTTGTTACTTAGAGAAATTTCAGTTCTTTTGTTATATGAATCTTAGATGAATTGAATTAATGTGATACGAATGATTGAAGAAATTGTTGTAGAGTGTGGTTATGAATGTATTGAAAGGTGTATGCAGGCTATTGAATTTAGAATTCCGGCTTATTTCCGTTAGTAACGGCTGTAAACTTTTTCAATTAGCCACGTAGTAACGGCTGTAAACTTTTTCAATTAGCCACGTAGTAACGGCTCTGGCCTGTTACTAATTTTCCATGTAGTAACGGCTGTGGCATGTTACGACCTCCTTGTTACAAAAAAAAAATCGTAAAGGCCCTGAGCTATTACCACGTGGCAATTCGTAACTCACAGCTGTTACTAAGGACGTTACAACAAAAATTCGTAACGGCTAAATTGCCGTTACAAAAAGAATGTAACACCCACTTTTGCAACAGGCAAGAGCCGTTACAACCCGTTTTAGTAACGGCTCATTTCTGTTTCGAATCCCAGAATTTGGTGTAGTGTGTGCCGCAAGATTGGTTGGTAGATCTTTATATTTCAGTATAACTTATTATGTTATTTATACTTTATCTGTTTTCCGTGTTTTATCGGTTTTTCAGTAAAACCTGCATTGTCTTTAAATCGAGAAGTTGGTTTCGATAGTTGGTTAGCTTCTGCTATGTTTATTTTTGTGTTTATATTCTATTTGTAAACCAACTCACTATTGAATATGTATCATTTGAGAGGAATTCTTGTATTTATTTTAGATAGGGTTTAGATTTGGGTTAATATTTGTTTAGAACTTCTTTCTTAATGTTTAATTAGATGTTTTAGATCCTTAGTGCCTCATTTTATAGTTAATCACTTGGATTAGTCAGCTGGTAGCTTAGGGGGCGCTACAGTTTTGATAGTGCATGACAAAAAAAAATTCAATTATCGTTTTAAAAGTGAGAAAAACAGAAGTAAAATCTGATTTAACAGTAAGAGGAAAGACCCAGCAAAATTTAGTAAAATCATCAATGACATTAAGATAGAATTTATATCCACTGACAGAGGTAACCTGAGAAGGACCCCAAACATCAAGATGTAACAATTGCAAGGGAAACAATGATACAGAACTTGACACTTGAAAAGGTTGCTGATGTGATCTTCCTAACTGCCACTCAGTACATAGAAGTGGCTTAGACATGAAATTGTCTAGCTTTATTGACTTACAAATTTTACTAAATGATTCAAAGGATGTATGTGCTAATCTCCTATGCCAAATAGAAGTGGAAGCAGCAAAAGCAAATAAAGGAAAATCGGACTGAAGTTGATTGTGTAGAGGATAAAGCTCCATTTTCACTGAGCCCTTGAAATAAATTCTCCCTGATTTCAGGTCTTTGATACAAAAATCAATGGATGTAAAAGTTAGAGAAAAAGAATTGTCTTGAGCGAAATTATGAACAAATATTAAGCTGTCAGAGGCTTTGGGAACATGTAAAATGTGATTAAGATTTAATGTATGAGGAGGAATAGAGAGTTTACCACAAGCATGATTAAGAATAGAAATACCTTCACCATTAACTGTAGTAAAAAAATCAAATCCACCATAAGAAGTAGATGCCTCAAAGTGACTAGCATCAGCAGTTAAATGAGTGTTTGCTCCAGAATCCATGTACCAAGGGTTTTCAGCAAACACATTAGCAAAGGCAAGCATAGCTTGGATGTTCTTAGGAGTACCACGCCCTTGATAAGAAAAGTTGAGTCGATTCTAACACTCATTAGTATCATGTCCATATTTTTTGAAAATCTGACAGGTTGGTTTATCATTTGAAGTTGTCAGAAGGAGGATGACCAACAGATGCTGAGCTAGAAGAAGATGCAGAAGGAGACGAAAGTAAACCACGGCCAAAACCTCTAGCACCATTGAAAGAACTACAACAACCACCTCTTAAGGGTAAATTTGTATAACCACGATGAAAACCTCGGCCAGAACCACGAAAATTTGTCATCGAGGCAGCAAAAGCATGATTTATAGATTCATCTCATAAAGCCTTAGATCTCTCAGAAATAACAGACTCTTCACTAATAAGCAAATTGTGCAACTCAATGCTAGAAACTAGAGGAGTGCGGATGAGAATTGAAGTAAAAAAAGGTGCATAATCAAAATTTAACCCAGAGAGAGTAACAACAACCAACTCAGCATCGGATACACGAGATTCAGTAGCAGCAAGTTTATTAGCAAGTAACTTGATTTCATTTAGAAGACTAGGAATATATTTATCACCTTGTCTAACGGACATCAGTTGAGTTCGCAATTGAATCGAATGAGTTAAAGAAACACGGGCAAATCGATCTTCAATATGCTTCCAAAGTTCATACGAAATATTCGATCCAATAAAGTAAGCAATAACCGAGTCAGAAATTGTTGAATGTATCCACATTAGATACGTTGCATCTTCATCTAACCAATCCAAGTAGAGAGGATTTTCAACACCATTTGATTTATTTCTAGGAGATGTATATTGAGCAGGACATGGATGAGATCCATCAAGAAACTTCATTATTCTGAATTTGCGAATCACAGGAAGCATAAGAGATTTCCAAGTTAAGAAATTATCATGAGTAAGCTTGAGATGAACAATACTAGTTAATTGATGAATTGGAACTCTGGAGATTTAAAAAGAGGTTGGATTTTCCATTGATTTGAGATTCGTGAATCAAGAAAATCAAGATCTTAAAATTAAGAAATTGAAGATGAAGAAAGAATAACAAGATCTGAAAGTAATTATCGAAAAGAAAATCAAGAATAGGTAAAAGAAATCAAATCAGAAAGTGAAAATAGATCATCTTGGAAATCGTAGAATGAAGAAAAATACTCAAGATCTTACCAGAGAAACTTGCTTTCTCCTTTGATACGATAGTTGTATTTAATAAAACAAAAAAAAAATTCTCATCGAAGAAAAAGAAAAATACAGAATGCATGTATATTCAGGCTACAAGCCATACTGCCATAGGCAACAGTCGGTTAAAAATACAAAGAGACCAATTACAAACGGTTAACAGTAATTCAAGAAAACACTAAACACACCCATAAACTAATATGGGCAATCCAAACAGACACTACACAATTAGGTTTTTGATGAGAGTTTTAAATGAAACCACTTCCTTACCAAAAATTAGAAATTTCTATTGCAACTTTTCTTTAACTTTTATTGCACTTTAATAAGATAAATGGAGTGAAAGCCAAATATCTGCCAATGCCACAATGTGGTATTCTAATGTAGTGTCGGTACCGGATATCTAGGGATTTGACTATGTTCCACAATTCCTTTGTCTTACAAAATCTAGAACAACTTATAACTTTTTCTTTCAGTTTATCTACTCAATTTACTTGGCCAATGTAATTTTTTTTTTTGGATGGACATGTAATAAGCCGTCCTGGCTAGTTTAACATATTTTTATTTATTTTTTGAGAAAGGAAGGATATATATTAAAGAGGAAAAAAAAATATTTACAGGAGAAGGATCAACAGATCCTCGAGAAAAAGGAAAAAAAGATATTTACAAATTAACTATATCAATGGTATAAGATTTGATTAACAGAGAAGTATTTGAAGATCTCTGTAGATGTGCTCCATAAATAGATATCCAAAATCACAGCATAGATCAACTCGTCTTTCGATTTGTGTATTCCTCCATGAACCCTGCTATTCCGTTCCAACCATAACTCCCAACTAATCACAAATGGCAGAAAACGCCTTATTGTTTTCTTTCTCAACAAGTTGGTATCCAGTCTCCATTCTTTCAATAGGGAAATATAATATCTACTCATCACCCAATGAACGTGTAGGGAAGCAGTAAAGAAGTTCCATAAAAACATAGCCCAATTGCATCTTTGGAACAAATGATCCAAAGTTTCTACAGAAGAATTGCAGAAAAGACACAGATTTGAAGTATCATCAACCCCTCGACTTTCTAGCATGCTTCTTGTAGGTACTGAGTCATGTAAAGAAGCCCAGATAATGAACAATACCTTTGGAGGGGCAAGTTTGCTTTTTTCCAGCTTGTGGAACTCCCATTAAACCTCCACCTCAGTTAGCCTCTTGTAAATGGCCTTTGACGTGCCATTCCCCTCAATAAAATCTTTTATGTCCTGCTGAAGTGCTACATTTCTGATATCATATTATAAATCCAGTAAATCGATTCTTTCAGCTGGGTCTAAAGCTCTAGAAAAGTGTAGGTTCCAACATGCATTTGTAGTCAGTAAGTTAGCTATTGTTTCATACTTCTGCTGGCTAATTCTGTATAGCCTAGGATATTTGTCTTTAAGTGACACCTTCTGTAACCACCGGTCATGCCAGAATCTTATTGTTCTCCCATTATTAACCTGTATAGTGACAGAGTCATAAAAATCTTTGTTAGCCTTAATAATTTCATACCACATACTTCTACCGATTGTCTCATTGACTTGTGCTGGAACCAAACAGGCCTCTTCGGCATTAGTTTTCTCACACATAATATTCCTCCACCATGCCGTCTTCTCTTTACAGAATCTTCCATGCCACTTAGCTAGCAGAGATCTGTTAACTAATCTAATGTTCCTGATTCCCAAGCCACCTCTACTTCTTGGTTTACACACACTCTTCCATGAAACCCAACTCATCTTCTTTTTATGTTCATCTTCTCCCCATAAAAATCTCCTATTGATGTTGTTGAGTCTTTTCTCCACAGAAATCGGCAAGTAATAAAAAGAGAGAAAATAAGTTGCGACACTTTCTAAAGAGCTTATGATCAGTGTTATTCTACCAGCCTTGTTCAGATATTTTCTTTTCCATAGTGCAAATTTCTTCTGCATCTTTTGAATGATAGTCTCCCATATTGCTGCACTTCTTCTATTTGCACCTATAGGCATAACTAGATATATGATAGGTAGGCTATCAATTTTGCAGCATAGTTCTACCACCAAGTCTTGCACTATATCATCAGCACCAATGCTAGTCATTGAACTTTTCTCCAAGTTCAGTTTTAGGCCTGTGAACAGCTCAAATATCATAAGAATTATGAATAATCTTCTTACCTCAAACATTGAGAAAAATTAAAGTACCATCTTCAAACTATAAATGTGAAATTGTATAGTAACTCCGTCAACCACCTGAAAACCACTCAATCTATTTGACTCCACTGCTTCATTCATTAAGTTTGAAAGAACCTCCACCACTAACAAGAACAAAAAAGGAGGCAAAGGATCCCCTTGGCGTATTCCTTTAGATGACTTAATTCTAGAAGTAGCAGCCCCATTAACAAGAATAGATAACTGAGCACCAATGACACGCCAATGAATCCACTTGATCCACTTTTCACCAAATCCATTTTTTTTTCTTCAAAATTGCAAACAAAGAGTTCCAGTTTACATTATTGAAAGCTTTCTCCATATCTATCTTGCATAGAATACCAGGTTTCTTCTGCTTTAACCTGCTATCAATACACTCATTCGCTATGAAAATGCCATCTAGTATATTTTTCTTTTGTATGAAGGGTCCTTGTGCATTTGAAATAATACTTGGCATCACCATCTTCATTCTCTCTGCAAGCAGTTTAGAAACTATCTCGTAGAAACTACTTATAAGACTCAGTGGCCTGTAGTCCTTAGTAGTAGCAGAATCTTCCTTCTTCGGGATAAGTTTAAGAAAATCCATGTTTAACTTCCAATCTAACTTACCCTTAGATTAAAATTCGTTAACTGCAGCCATCACATCATGATTCATAAACCCCAGCAACCTTTGAAAAACTCTATGTTGAACCCATCCGGGCCTGGTGCCTTGTTAGAACCACAACTCTTAATCGCATTCACCACTTCCTCTTCTTCAAAAGCTCTCTCCAACCAATCTGATTGAGTGTTATCTAAATAACAGCCTGGTTGAATACATCAACTCCATTAATTTCCAGTTTGGTGATGCAGTTTATCCTTCTTTTCGCATTTGCTATTCTATGGAAATATTTGAGTGTTTTTATCTCCCTCCTGAAAACCTATTACCTTTGCCCTTTGAAATGACATCCTAGCTCTAGTTAACTTAACATTATTGAGCTTGAGAAGCAAGTAAGCTCTTTCTTCATTCTGCAAACTTGACAAAGCAGCACTCTCCTCCGCCAAATTTAGTAAACTGATTTTGATGTTCAGTTCCTCCTCTTGAGTTTTAACCTGACCGAAAGTAGCTTTACTCCAAGGCTTTATAAAGAACTTTAAGTTCTGAAGCTTCCTAAAGAGAATATAACTAGGCGTCCCGGAAAAGTTCATAGCAGTCCACCAAGTTTCCACCAACCTAGTAAAATCCGGATGCTGAAGCCAATGATTCTCAATTTCGAAGCTAGAAGTATTCTGAATTCCAGTAGTTAGCTCAAACAATAAAGGGTTGTGATCAGAGATGGTTCATACCAGCACCGTTTAAGTTGCATTACAAAACTTAATATCAAAAGCAGTACAAACCAGTGTTCTATCCGGCCTGCAAAGAAGTGGGTCATCCAGTTTATTACTCCAAGTAAAGGAACCACCATTCAAAGGCAAGTCAACCAGTTCTTGTGTAGCAATGTAACTGTTTAAGAAAGTCATATTTCTTATGTCACCTCCGCCTTTATTCCTCTCAGTCTCGCTACTCACTGCATTTAAATCACACATTAAGCACCAAGCTTCATTGCACCAACTCCTTACCTTAGCTAAGTCCTTCCAAAAGTATTCTATCAAGATATAGTCACAAGGAGAATATGCATTGGTCACCAATACCAATTGATCTTTACTTAAATCTCTTGAATTTTTTGGAATAAATCAAAGAAACTTAAAGATATCTAAATTTTTCTTCAAAATACCATGAGTCATTAAGCATGAAAACAGAATTAATGGATCCAGCAATCCCAAAAAGACCAAAACATTAATTTTTTAAGTTGCACTAATTTGCTTAATTCAAGGGGAAATTTATTCCTCCTGCTTGTAACATAGTGACTGAAATGTATTCTTCAGCATTTTATTATGTTTGTTTTGCACTCTTAGTGTCCACCACTCTACTGAGTTTGCCACTTTGCCTCTTCCGCCTGCAACTTCTTAAATACCCTAGTACACACTTTATCATTTTCTGCGCAAATAGATTTAGAGAACGAAATTAAACAATGCGGCCGAAATAGTGTCTTTTTTTTTAATTATTTTATAAAAATAAAATAAAAAATATAGCTAATTAAAAAAAGATACTACTAGACTTCACTTCAGTAGCCGATAGATAAGTGGAGTTAATTGATTCGCTTTTTCTTTTTTGACTCCGTCACAAACCAGCAGTCCATGTTACTAGTATTCGTTACTTTTGGTTTGTTACCCTTGTATTTTTGTTGTCCATGGCTCTCTCGAGCTTGCCTCATTCAGGTTTCAGCTGCAACTTCATACGTATTTCAAGGCCTGGAGAAAACCAGTTTCATGGAGATTACCAAACTCTATGTTGTTGAAGAGTGCTTTTTGCGCTATACTGGTAACTCAGAGAAACTTAGTCACCCCTGTGGTAGGCATAAGAAAAAGGATAACAAATCTATATTAATGCATGGACTTAAAAATAAATAAAAATAAGTGTGCATAACTTGAGGCTAGAAGCCCACAAAAGATATACGTGTGATTGAGTAATGTGTGGCTCCTAAATGCTGGCAGCCACACATAATTAGTTGCACTTTATCGGATAATTGACGTGGATGGTGATCGAGTCATCCCATTATCGGCACCATCATCATCTAGATTTAATATACTTTTATGATTCGCATCATACACGTAATGTTAAGACAACAACCAGAATAGAATCTTGATTTAGTATCAAAATTTTATGCTCATCAATCAAAAATCACACGTTAAAATGTTCTCATTCTTCAATTTGCATAAGGTACATTGCATGGCTTCTCTTAAATATAACTCATGCTTTTAATAACTATAACCCACATAAAATAAGTCATTAATCTAACCAAACGGATTCTTAAATATTTTAGCATGACCCATAAAATTTTACACAATTTTATATATAGCCTAAAATAAGTTATCAAATCCCTAAATCAAAAAAAAAAAAAAAAAAATCTAATTATATGATTTTCATAATTAAAGTTATGTAAGATTTATGGCATAATTAATAATTTTTAATAATACTCAATTTAATGTAATCATGATCAGGAGAAAAGAACGTCATCTTAGAATTTTTTTATAGAATAATAATACTTAAGAAGTTTTAGAAAATTGATTTTTTTGAGAAAAATCTTATTTTATTAAGTTTCGGTTTTCAATTGATATTATTGTGAAGAATTTTTAGGGAAATAATTAGAATATTCGGTTGAATATTCACCGCGGACTTCAGTTAGGCGTTCACACCTATCTGGATAAACCTAGAAATATTTACGCTGTTCTTTATATGCTAGAAATATCTAAAGTACGGCAGTGATAACTATAAATATATTAGCTAGAGTAGGTCATCTAGAAAGTCCTATAGATTAGGTTACTTTTATGAGTGTCTAGATAGTTCTATATAGGTCATTATAAATAGAGGGTGTTGACCTCATCTGTAGGCATCGATCCAAGTTGAGAGAAGTGATCGAGTAGGAGGTGAGAGTAAGGTCAGTGAGTGGAGTTTGATAGAAGTGCGAGTGAAACAAATTCCTAGTTAGGCTGTGTCAGAAAGTTGAGTATTTGTACAAAGCTTAGTGTGTAAATTAACTTGTGATTAATAAAATTATAATTTTCATAAGTGTAATTTTGCCCACCTAATTTTGCCCACCTAGGAAAAATAACATCATTTTAAAGAAAATGTGAAAAGTTGGGTTTAATTTGTTTTGGGGAAAACTGAAAATTAAGGTTTATAACTGGGCAATTTGTATGAATTATGAGAGAACAATTTAAAATAAATTGAAACATAATTTAGTTTGGATGTAAAAAAGAAAAAGTTAGGGTTCATATTTTGATTTTGGGGGAAAAAGTGAGATTATCAGTAAAAAGATTAAGACATGTTTGGTAATTTTGGTTTTCATTTTAACTTAATTTTTTTTGGCTATAGTTAATAAAAATGTGGGCTACATTTAAGAGAAGCCTATTGCATTTCGAAATATATTCCGGGTGATATTCCCATACTTGAGGATGGTTTCATTACTTCATGTATCCTACGGAAATACTTTTGGCAGTCCATATCTATAGTCCAGTTCGATAAATGGCAGTTAGCCTTCAGGTGTACATGACATCAATGTAGCAAAACCCAAGTGGCGCAGTTACATTTCGATTTAAGCTATATGCAAGACAATTTTCAATTTTAAACTGAGGTACTTTACCATAGTTTTTGTTACAATAAATAAACTATAATGGTTTTTGGCATCAATAAAGTATGAGTATTCAATTATTTTTGAGTATAACCCTCTATTCCCCTCGGAGAATAAATAAACTATAACTTTTTTTTTTTTTTGATATACAAAAAACCTTTTCATTAATGAAAATTCGAGGTTACAATGAGTTTAAGATCGAAAATAAGAGAATACAAAGTAACAAGAACATACCGTAAAAGTACAATACCGAGAAATCCGACAAGAAAAAGAGAAGGATTACCGGAGTAATACAAATACAAGTATGAATAAGATCCGATTAAATCGGAAGAAAGATGGTTTTTCTCGGAACTAACTTCCAACCATTTAGTTTGTTTTTCTTCTATAGAAAGATGTGCTCCCAAAGTATGAGTGATTTGCTCGAATCTCTTGTAACTAGTGATGAAGCTTTCGTCGTCAAAAAGACCACCTATGGAGATTCCGTCGCCGGATAAGTTGATGATGAATATTCCGTTGAAGATTCCGTCGCCGGAGACAACCAAGATGAAGATTTCGTCGTTGGAGAGCATGAAGAGCATCACTATTGATCTTAAAACCCAACCCAATAACCAAGAATCGCCATTAAAGCGAAGAAAATTTTCAAAAGAGTAGATAAAACCACCATAACGGTGTAGATAAGTAGGAAACATAATAAACACTACACTAAACTACTAGAAAACAAAGAATAATGAAGAAATCTATTTGGACTAGATCTTAGCAAAAAAGGGTTGTTCTTGATAGTTTTCTTGAAAAAGAAGAAGGGAGAGAGAGGAGGAAGAGAGAGGTAAGAGTTCATAAGAGTTCTTGAAAAATAAATTGTTCGGTTTGTTGTTTTGTTGTCCACCACCACCACTATCTTGAGTATATATGCCTGCCCCAGCTGCTACTTTCTTACCTTCCGTTGTACAGATCACTAAGTTGTGGGTCAGTGAGACGAGTTAATGGGAGATTGAGTTGGAGTCCTTGGACCTTGTAGGAGACGTATACGGTATACAATATAGTAGATCAAAATATAAATAAATTGATTCTGGTGGCCAGGATTGAATCGATAACATCATTTGGTGGTCACGGCTCCAAATGGCCGCATAAAGAAGACACATACTATATTATCATTTTATTTATGTATATTTTCGGATATTAAAAGCTACAAATTACAAAAGAAAAAAAAAGGTAAACAAACGATGCATGGCATGAGGTAGAAGATACGTCTGAATTGTGATTGAGCAATGAGTGGTGGCTCCTATATGCTGGCAAACACAGAACAACAGCAACTTTATCGGATATAATATATTTATGGATGATGATTGAATAATCATTCCATAACGGGATAGCTAGTTGCATCATCTAGATTTTATTATATTCGCATCGTACATGCACTTCATGTAATGCTTAGATGACGAGAATCGAATCTTCCTGTAGTATCAAAACTTGATGCTCACGATATATATAGATTAAGTTGTTCTCATTCTTCTTTATCGATCAAAAAAAAAAAAAAAAAGTTGTTCTCATTCTTCTATATCGGGTAGCAGGTTGCATACTTGCATTTGGAAGCAGATTCCTAGTGTATGCCCTTTCCATATTCGGGGGATGGGTTTCATCTTAAACAAAAAATTCCCCAAAATGGTGGGACTTGTCACGGGTTATTCTTCCCCATACTTGGTGCTTATTGTTTGGTGGTGATCTTTCTTCACAACTGCATCAGTGGTGCGTATAGATGTTGGGATTATTAGTCTCAAAGTTGGTTTTGAGTTAGAAGGCCAGAAATGTAATATGACTGAATAGTTAAAGGTTCATCCGTATACAATCCATGCGTTAGAGGTTTTGAAAGAGCCCTATACGTGAAGAGGAGTGCTGAGGCTAATAATCTAACATTGACCAAAAATGCCAGCCTTCATACACAATAGAACATGAGCAGTCACTCCACCAATTGCTGACTGAGTTTTAAGTTGGAATCCCAGACATCTATAATATATTATCCATTTTCTGAAACCCAAATTATGCTGGTGAAATAGGATAGCAGAAATATACAGAGGCCAAACCGATCAAGGAAAGTTGCCCATTTGCGAGCTAGTTCCAAAATTCCATTTATGTGTATCTATTCTTTTAAAATCCTAAGCCATATGAACCGCACTTCCTTCAATGGTGACCCTCACCCATTCTTAGAATTGCTCAATTCCACTTTTTCTTGAAGGTGAGAAAAACAAGGTTTTTTTTCACAAAATAAAGAAATTTTTGTATTTACAAAAAAAAAAAAAAAAAAAAAAAAAACCTGCAAACAAATTCTTTCTGGCTTTGTCTTTCTTCTCCATCTCTTTGTTCATCGTATATCTGTTTTAAAAGTATATTCTTATGTGTTGATTTTAGGGTTCTTCTTTTTTACGGT
>JAJJMB010008983.1:34836-163402 GCA_023531105.1 Papaver atlanticum
TTTTAGGGTTCTTCTTTTTTACGGTTTGATGTTGGTGATAATGATTTTCAGATATGTAGGGTTTCAAGCTCAGCACCAATTTGGTTCAATGAAATGGTTGTGTTTTCTGATTGGGCAAAATTTTTGTTTGATTTTATTTCTGTTATTTAATTGGTGTTTCAGTTTATTGTTTAGACTATAGTTAAGATTCAAAACCCTAATTTCGTCTCTGATGGAGAAGCATACGTGAAGCTTATTTTAATTTGGAAGATTATTTCAATATGTTTCATTTGCTTCAGCCCAATATGTAAGGTTTAATTCAGAAGTATTTATGTATGAAATTGCATTCCTTCTGATTCATAAATTCCAATGGATAAGATTGTCGCAAGTGCCAGAAACGGCAAGCATATCATATACGTACCTAAACTGAAAGGTTTTATTTGGATTATTGATAACGCTAACATTTTTCTTATCTGTATTGATACAATTGAAAGTTTCAGATTTTTATATTCGATTTCCTTGAGACTTTTGTTTTCAATTTCGTTTAGCTTATTTTGGTTACTGATTTATTTGTTGTTAATTCTTATTGCCAGCAATAATGAATGTATAAGAATTGACAGTGTACACGGCAAGAGAGTGAAGGTGATGAATCTTAGTATTCAAGAAGGAAGAAAATAAAACCATGCAAATTATAAAGGTAATGTTGCTGATTTCAAAAAACTACAATGGGTACAGTTCTTGGTGCTTGGGGTTTGATATCTGATCGTTGTTTATATTTTGTGTGTGTATACTGTGCTAGGCCTTAAGCTTAATTGGATTTAATTTGTTCGTTCACTTCGTTCGCAAGGGAAAACAAATGCAAATAAAACAGTAAATGATGATGAGATGGATAGTGGAATGATGCTGGAATAGCGAACCTTTCTGACAATTACAGATAATAATTCTCTCTGTTTTCTTATTTTTCTTATGTTTCATCCAAGTCTGATTCAATTTTCTGTTTTAGGTTATTATATATTTTTAAATCCGATTAGGGTTTACCTAAGCCTGATATTGATTGATAAAAATTGCAGTATCATGCAAAAGGATTTTAAGGATTTCTCTTTTGATTTTTAAGTTTTCTATTTTGATATTAGAAATCTGTTTGATTAATTTGGATGTAATTTTCAGATTCAGTACCGGTGATAACAACTCGCAGAGCAGGGAAATGGAAGAAAGGTAAAATTTCTAATTCTTCATTGATCTACTTCTTTTGTCCGGTTGATTTTAAGGGTACTGCAGATGCAGTCGTAACAATTTAGTCGTTTTATTTCTCATATACTGAAATTGGGTCTTACTTGGTTAACTAGCAGTTGGTCATTCATGGATTAATTCTATGTTCTCATTTCCGTCCACAAAAAATATCAGATGTTTTATGGATTTGAACTTCAAATTGTTTTTCTAATGGTGTTGTTGATAAGAAGGAGAAAAAGGAAAAAGATTGTATCTTTTGTACCAGTATTCGTGGAAAATCCCATGCAAGGTGATTTGATCATTTTTTTCTTCTTTATTTAAGCATGTATGTATGCTTATTAAAATCCCATGAACTCCAGAAACCATGTATGCTTATTAAAATTTATTTCACACTATCTTGCACGGTCTATATGTATGAAGTAGAGTTGCAGTTACAGGATATAACACGATACTGAATATTAGAATATTGGAGTGGCATATTTCAGGCTCTTGCCCCAATTAGCCGAAGTAGGTGTAAAGAGGAACTAGGCTCTGGGGACCCATGTAGCTCAATTGGCTTTTAAACATCCACAACATTAGTGAAAGTCACATGAGTTTTTGAATAGTAAAGAAATACCAAAACTAATCTTAAGCCAACGGGAGTGGCAGGCACATGAGTCTTCCCCTTGATTATGTATAAAATTTTCACTGATTTAAATGATGCACCATGGTCTGTAAGATGTAGCTAATACTTGATGTTACTGTTGCATGCAGGCTCTATAAGGTCAGGAATTTGCATATCTTTACGCTAGCTCTCAACGGTAAGTAGATTCTCTACCTAATTACGAGTAGAACAATTTAAACTAAGCTTGCAATGATAATCGACCAATTAAGTTCTTACAAATGCATGTTTTTCTTTTTCCGCGAGCATAGAGTTCTATGTTGCCTTAGTTACGTTTGTATTTGGAAACAAAATATACAAATTTAGGCTATTGATTCAGGTGTTTATCTATTATAGAGTAATTTTAAAGTTCCAATAAAAGGAACATAAAGGTTTTGCACTGTCGCAATATGCAAGAAAATTATCAGCCACGGTTAGGTGATTGCAATGCCATTGTTATTTTTTGTGAAGGATTATTAGTATGGTCACCGTTACTTAGTCATCTTTAAGGAGCTCATCAAAAAACAATTGGAAGAGAGTGAGGTGGGAATAGATCTGGCATGCCTTCTCCTTTGATGTACTTTAGGACTTGACTCATGGATATTGCCACTGAAATGGACTATGCAAAGTACATTGCAAATAAATGTGAAATGTATGTCCACAGTGCAAAAATTGCCACTACTAACCAACACTAAACTCGCTCTATATGTGAACTGATACTCATTTCTGTTATTATTCTTTTTATTTTTGTTTGATTGTTAAAATTTAACATTCTAAATGTGATTTTGTGTTAATGATTACTGCAGTGCAGCCACTGCAAAAATTAAGTATAACTGCTACTGGATGCAACTTATGATGCAGCCACTACAAAAGTAAAGTATAACTGCTACTTGATGCAGCCTATGATTCCTGGCAGGTACGTTTTTCACAAATTTCAAATCTCTCGTTGTCAAATACTGTCGTCTACAGGGTTAAATACAAATGACTGTCCTAACCGGATATTTTTCATTTTTTCAGTAGCTACAAGCCATCCTAGCTCTACCATCCGCCAATTCTAATGGCACAGATTCAATTTTCTAAAAGTAATCATAAAGTTGTCGTTTCAATTATACAAAAAATTCAATTTGAATCTATTCGAGCTTTTGCTTCTTACTTTTTTTCTTTATCATCAAGGCCATCGAAAAGTCATGCTTTGGTCGAGACATAGGAAATGTAGTTTTCTGACGATGCCCATAGTAACGAAAATTTACAGTACGTTGAATTCTACTAATACTTCTCATATAACCAATGTGGATCTCATACGTTCCCCTTTCTACTGTTTAACCTTGCATATTTGTTGAGAAAGGCAATAACGACAAAGGTTTGTTATGGAGATCATATGCTCAATTGAGGTACGGTGCTGGTGATATGTTAACAATGGGTGCTGACAAGGTTTTGGTGGCTGTATTTGGAAGCTGTACGGTGCTGGGGAACGATCTGTTGAAGAATATCGACTGTGTTTAAACTGGCGAGAAAGGAGGGTTCACGGACTGCTGCTTCCACTTGTGGCTAAATGGTGATGAACGGAGAGGATCAGGAGGTTGTTCTCAGCTGGAATACAATAAGGATGATGGACGGATACGAAGATTGTGAAGCCCGAGTTCAAGACATACATACATACAGGAGGTCGTTATTGTGAAGGCTTACTTGGTATCATATGCATGTTCCTTTAATTTTAGCATGTCTTTACCTGATATAATCGCTATTAGATTTGCACGTTGATCCATAATTGTCTCTCTTTGTAGTATCATCGTAGCTCTGCAGGGTCAATGTGCCGCAAAAGGATTAGTCCATGTTGGTTACTAATAAATAGTTAAAACTTTCTGTTCACATTTTTGTATTTGTGTGTATTTTCAGAAGTAGTCTGTCACTGCTTCTTTTGTCGAACCAAACATATATAATTGTCCACGATCTTTCACTGGCACTAAATTTTGTTGTTCCTCTCTAATGCGGCGTTGTGTACAGAAGCTAGAAATTGAATTTTCATAGATACGTAGTTTTTGTTTTATATAGATACTTTTCATAAAATTTCACAGGTTCCCAATTATAAAAATCCAATAGGGGAAGAAGAAAAATACTAATAGTCACATGCAAGGAAAGACTTAATAATCACCCGGTGTGTGGCACGGGTTCTTTCCTAGAACTTAGAACAGATATACATAAAGAGAGAAACTAGTTGGATGTTTTCTTAGTACAGTTTGATCTTTAGTGTAATGTTTTCCAATTTTGATTAAAACCATTCACAAGCTTTACTGCATCAAAATTACGCATCAAAATAAAAAAATGCATCAACAAGGGGTAAGGTGAAGCCGCGTGACACCAAATCAAAAATACATTGGGACGGAGCGAGGTGAAACCGAGCCACACCAAATAAAAAATACAAAGCGACAGGGCGAGGCGATACCGAGCCACACCAAATCAAAAATGCGTCGCGACGGGGCGAGACGAAGCCGAGCCACACAAAATCAAAAATGCATCGCGATGGGGCGAGGCGAAGCCGCGCGACACCAAATCAAAAATAAATTGGGACGGGGCGAGGCAAAGCCGAGCCACACTAAATCAAAAATCCAAAGCGACGGGACGAGGCGAAGCTGAGTCACACTAAATAAAAATGCATCGACAGGGCAAAGCCTTGCGACACCAAATAAAAAATGCACGACGAGGCGAAACGGATCCACATCACACCAAATAAACTAATGCTCAATGTTTTGAAATTATTTATTTATGTGTCCATGGTTCCTGAAATATGCAAGAAGAAATCATTTTTTTTTTAAATTTTGCAAGAAAAATCATTCCTAAATGTAGAACCTATTTAAATGTACCTAAGTACTGCCTTATCCTTAAGTAATTGTTTAATCTATTTACAGTATGCTGTGGAGAAGTTCTGCCAGTAATCATAAACAAAAACAATCGTAGCACCAAGCCAAAAATATGGTGGATGGTTTGTCGGAGCTGCCCGGTGCGTAGCACGGGCAGAAAATCTAGTTTTCATAAAAAAAACCTTTTGGGTTTACTTTACTTTTCTATATACTGTTTGCTCTTATACATCCAGATTTATTTTCCCATTCATACCTTCAATCCTAGTTGTTCTGCCATTGCAATTATATACATTTACACTCTAGCTAGCCTTCGACACCATGGAGCCTGGGAACAATAAGTTCACGCTATGGAGGAAAGAGGAAGGAAATACGTTTAACTTTCTACCAAAAATGATAAATTAAGTGAACAAAATGAGTTCCTAGAAGATTAATTAGGGAACTTAATATAGAAATGAAAGGATAGATTGATTGATAGATTCATTATAGATTCCCACTTCTCCTAATCGTCGTGTCCTAACTCTCTTTAAATAAATTATGAAAACCAAACGACATAATTTCAAATTTGGTTGGCAATGAAACGAAAGAGTCCCAAGTATTACGCCACTAGACATGAAATTTGTAGTACCCTGCTGCCTTTAACAAAAACAAACAAACCCCAAAAAAAAAAACCACCACAAGGAAAAAGCTAACTTTAGCTACGTACCTTCAACTAATAATACTAAGCAAGTGGCAAGTGCACTGCAAATTCTAATGGTTAGTACAATGGACAAGCAATTATCAAAGTTCCAGTGAGTTTTGAGCAGAGATCGGTGACATGTATCTCTCAACGGAAGGTAGTTGATAGCTAGTCCCCCTGAGAAACACTGATAGATCTAGTGTTTAACAGCCGGAAGTTGTTTATCTTCTGCTTCTTGCAGAAGTAGAAATAATAAGCAAAACTAATTTGCTTATGTAAAGTAATATTTATGGACTTAAAAATACTTTTTAGAAGTTGTGTTATTTTCAATCCACACCAACTTCTTACTTATTTGCTTTTAGAAGTTGAAAATCAACTTCTTAAATGGTTGCCAAACACCCGATAACAAATACAGAAACTAAGTTTTGGGTGACATCTGTGCATCATATTGAGTATCCTCCCAGGTTTAGCAAGTTCATACATATTTTCAGGAATTGCATTTCACAAATTACTTAGGATAGAGGCATAGAGCTATAGAACCTTTAGAAATGGGTAGTTTCTCAGGCTAACTTTAGCGTGAAAGGAAGCACAAACTATCCATTTAGCGCTAAAAGGGCCAAAATCACCTTCTCACATAGACTATGTTTTCTTTTTCTGCTGCAGTCTTCATCATTATAGGATCCACCATTTCGCCCAAAATTACTATTATTATCCGATAGTGCTTATACGATTTTGGATCGGTTTTTGAGTTGTATGTTAAGGAATCACTCGTTTATATAATCGTACATAAACCACCTAAGCCTTTTCAAATGGAAAGTTATTAGAAGGTAAATATCTAAATAGCTTGAATGCTCAATAAGAATGTAGCTACCGGAAAACCGATAACAACACCTTTATGATCTTATGTAAATAAATCAACACATGATGAACAAGAACTCAAGTTTTATTAAGAAGATAATGATATCACAATGGAGATAATATGAAAACCCTAGTTTTAGAACTCACACAACTTTCTCTCAAAGGTAATACTTAGACTAAAAAGATCTCAACCCTCTTACGATGCTCTCTTGCCCCTTATATAGGCTCTTACATAATGGATGACAACTAACATTATATGATGGGTCTCAACTTATAAAGCTTTCTTTTTCGCCTATTCCTTCATGAGATACCATCGTGTTGATAAAGGAAAGTCAACATTTTCTTCGCACTGGGTGTCACACTTACCACGTGAACCCTATCTTAGCGCAGCCACATTATGACCTCAATGGTGACTCATTAGGGTTACATCATCGCACTTTAATGCGAATCCTTCTTTCGCCCTTATCTAATCTTCTTAATTCGCCCAACTAAGGTAATGAGATATTTTTGTATCCACAAAGAAAGACCAACGGATATTGAAATGCTGCGTCCTGACAATCCGTCAACTAACACCAATGATGTTGAACAAATTCATCTATATCTCCTTGAATTCCATTCAACAGTGATAGAGGCACATAGCCATAAAAGCTTTAGAAATGTGTAACTTCTTTCAGGCTGATACATAAACGACATCACGAACAGAAATTGTATCAGAAAAGGGTCATAATTCATATGTAATAATTGAGCTCCAACGATGGAGCCAAACAAGTACTGTTAAAATTTATTAGTCATGCATATTTTTATAGAAATCATCAAAATTGCGCTATCTATTTTTTTAAGGTCACTCGTATCATCACCCAGTAACTTTACCACTATACTACAACAACATATTTTTGATTATTTATATTCTTTCAAATCATGGTTTCGCCACCAATGAGTCGTATAAGGCAACCTAATGTGAGTGTCTATACAAGACTGTACAACTATATGACTCACTACTAGGATGTCTATATAACACCCACTAACACGTGTAAACGTGACCATATCTGACCAACAATATCTAGTACCCAAAATTATGCAAAAATGTACTCCTTTCGTACCACATATATAGACGGATAGTTAAAATCTCTTAGATTAGGATTTTTTTTTTGATTTCATAAATATTCATGGTTTTTCCTGTTTTACCCTTTATTATATTCCCTATGTTAGAGACATAAACTTAATTGTGAGGATAACCAAGCAACATAAATAGGGGTAAAATGGATAAAAACCATCTTGAAATTACCACTCCGCCTATCTAATGGTACAAATAAAATGCCATATTCCACCGATATAATATAAGTACGGAGGGAGTTGTTTTTTGGAAGGTTAAAAAAATAATTAAAAGTCGTTGAAGAAGAATAGAATAAAATATTCCAATTTCATCATCATGCAAGTAAAAAGCAAAATTCTCACCGAATATTCAAATATGCCACCCAATCACCTTATCTCGTACCGATTCCATACGCAACTCCCCACTATCATACCCACGAACCACACATAATCGACGACCAGAATAAACTCGCCACTATCATACCACGAACCACACATAATCGAGGACCATAATAAAAAATTCTCAAATCCAACGGTTATAAAAGCTGCAATAGTATACTAAAATGCTGATAGTTGTATAAGATAATGAAATCTTAGGTGTCCTTTAATGGTGTCACCTTCCTCAAAGGAGAAATATTTATGGTCTCAAATTTTGATGGCTCTTTTCATAATGCGGTGAAGTAATATTCCATTGGCATCTTAATCTGTTTTCATATTCTTTTGTTTACAATTCCCATTATAAATAGATCATTCCACTTCATCAAATTTCTACACAAAAACAAATCTGCTTCTTCTTTCTTTTACAGAAAACAAAAACACACACCTCAAATTTCATATTCTCGACGTGTAAAATGGCAGGAATTGTGGTTGTATTCGACTTTTATAAGACGATTATCGATCACGATAGCGATAATTATGTCATTGATGAATTGGGTTTTATTCAATTGTTTGATGAACTATTGCCTACCATGCTTTGGAATACTCTCATGGTGTGTCTGTCCTTTTTTTGTAGTTGCAGGAAATCCTACAACCACACCTTTTCAAATCTAGTAACTCTAATCAAGATATCATGGGAAGAACTCTAAATCATTTTATTTAAAGATGGATCAAATACAAAGTATATGGGATGAAACCCTAACTTGAGAAGCAAATCACTCTCTCTCTCTCCTAAATATCTTATCTTAGCTCACCCAAAAAGATCTCTCTCTTCTACAAAGGACTTTGGCTCCTTATTAGGAGTTTACATAGTGGAGGACAGCTAATAAAGCCCCTAATTTCAGATCTGGCGCGCGTCAACGTCGTTTGGACTTTATTATAGCCGCATGGATTCTTCACTGCCGCACGATTCTTCACACTTCTGTTGTGACTTGGTGACATCATCTGGTTCGTCATCTTGGACATATTGTATGCATTCAGGTTCGCTTGCTATATAAAGGATTATTTCGCATACCAAATGAGTGTGCGGTATTTTGCACCCGCATTTTTCCTCTTCTCATATCGCTCTTTTGAGGGAATGAGCGGTATGAGAAACCTCAAAAGAGCGGTATGAGAAACTTTATTTTTTTATTTTTCCGCACCGATTCATCTTTTCGTATTCTTTTCGACCGACATGTTTTCGTGATTTCGGTTTAACCGTCTACACATGTTGACTTTTTCCCCTTTTAACCGGCACGTCCTGATTTAACTGGTAACCTCTTTCCCATATTTTCCTTATTTATTGACTGTGGTGAGTAGAGATACCTTTTCTTTTCTCTATTTTCCCTTCTTCTCAGTGAAATTTCTTAATTTTCAGCCTCTCGAAACCTTTATTCTCCACCTTTCAAGAAATTTTTCCAGTGTTGATCTTCTTTGGGTCTTATGGGTTCTCATCCAAGGTTAGTTTTCTTTATCATTGTTGTTGTTGTCTTGTTTTTCTTTCTTTTAGATTTTCGACCACCATTGTTGCTCTGCCATTGTTCTTCATACTGTTGTTCTTCGTATTTATTATTCTTCATATTCCCATACTGGTTTTGTTTCAACAAAAGTTCCTCCTCTGGTAATCTTCGTATTACAGTTTCAAACCCTAATTCTTCTTCGATCCCTAAAGATGATGAATCTCGCAAGAGGAAGCCTTCGCATAACAAGGTAGTAAAAAATACTTTCTTCTCTTTAGAGTTAAAACAATATTGTTTCCTCTGTTTCTTATCTGCGTTGTTCTTCGAAGGGTACTGAGAGCGAAATTAATTGTGAGAAGAAGAAGGTAAGGAGAGTTCGCCGTGCTCCTACAATCAATACTTCCCTTGTCATTCCGGAGCTCACCTATAAACCCCGTCCTCAGCAGTAGGTCTCCTCTAATGATTCCATTGACACCTCTTTGAAGGACGTTACTGCCTCTGCTTCTTTGAATCCCCCTGCGTCCCCAAAGGAAATTATCGCTTCAGAGGATGCCGCTTTTGTAGAGCACACTACTACTTTTGTTGTTACTTCTGAGAATGTAACCGCATCAGTGGAGGGTGCTACTATTTCTGACCCTGCGAATATTCCCGCATCAGTGGAAGATACAATTGCTCCTGTTTCAAAGGATGTCGTCTCTTCTATGATTACTCCTCCTCTTTCTATGGTCACTTCTTCCTATTTGGAGACCATTTCTGCAGATCAAGGCGTCCTTTTAAAAGTCAACTGTAGGACCGAATCTCTTTTAAATATCATTAATCTCGCTCGTTCGTCCATTAGTGATCCTTCCCAAGTTCATATATGCGATGCTCTTACTAAGTTATTATGTGGCTCTCCTCCGGATAAGTCAGCTAGGAGCAAAATCTTCTCACAGCTGGATCCAAGCGTTAATCTTTCCTTTGATCTCTTGGTAAGAGTCCTTATATTTGCACTTTTCAATTTATACTATTTTACCGCGTCTTTATGCTTGTGTTGTTTCTTCCTTAGGAAGCTCGTCGCCGCCTAGTCCAAACCGAGGGATTCTCTAAGTCTAGCAGTACCATTCTAGAACTTTCTCGTCAAAATGCTAAGTTAAAGGAGGATCTTCTTGCTGAATCTCTCGTGTCTGAGGATCTTCGTAAGAAGAATCAAGAGCTCAAAGGTGTTTTTTCTTTTCTCTTATTAATCGTTCATGAGTTTTATTGCGTTTGTGTCCATGTTTTGAATTTTTTCGCACATATGTAAAGACTTAAACCAGAAGCGCATCGCGGAGAGATATAATTATCAACACTCTGCTGAGGATGCTCGTGCGGATAATGAGAGATTGCAGAGTCAACTAGATCAATTAACAAATAACTATTCATACCTGCTTGACCAAATTGATAATCTGAAGAATGAAAACCTTCGTTTATGTAATCAAAATGATTTTCTAAGCTCCCGAGTATCCAACCTCTCGGGGTCATTGTTCAGTGCTGATTTAAGAAATCAAACTCTATCAGATGAAAATCGTGTCCTTGCCGAAGAGAAGCGGTCTTTTGTAAATGAGAAAACGATGTTTACGCGCAAGTATCTTGTTCTTCAAAAGACTTGCGATGATCAAAAGGAATCCCTTCGCGCTCTAAGAAACCAATACGATGAGGCCGTGAGGAGTGTGAAGAATTTAACCTTGGAGAATGAGAAGATCATCCAAAGCAAGATAAAATTGACTGTGAATATGAATAAACTCCGAGAACAGCATACACAGTTAAAGGAGTCTTATGACATCCTAGTAAAGGAAAATGTCTCTCTTTATCAATATGAAAAGAAGATTCGATCTCGTCTTCATGGTTTAATTGTTGATGATTTTGATAAATGTATAGAGGATATGAAAAGTAGTGGTCTCGCTTTATCTCAATATCTCATCTCTCATAGGGAAGGTAGTCACATTGAGCTAACTTGCTACTTTGCAATTACCTCCATGACAACACCTCATTATGGTGCACCTGCATTCCAAGTTTGAGCCATACAGGCATGACCTCTGTCTGTTCTTTAGGTAATTTTTGTGACTCTGTCTTGTGCTTTGTATTTCTCTGGAATTACAACGGTCTTATAATGATCAGTAGGAACTAGGAAGTTGCATCTTAATATAGAATGAAATATATCTACTTAAGAGATAAGCCGTAACTAGTACCTAATTCATGTTATAAGGAGCACCTTTCAGCTAAGGAATTGTGAATACAGTTTTGCTTGTTCCATTTTTCGCTGTAATATAGCAACTCATGCATGACTCAGTATGAATAAATTATGTTATTAATTTTAATTTTTGAAATCCTTTTTTTCTTCTTATTAGATTCAATGTGTTTATTTGTGCTTGCTTGACATTGTAGAGGGGGATTATAATTGTGCTTTTACCTAATACTATAAGTCTGTGTCTGATTTGGAAGAGGTTCTCTTGAAATGTAAGTCATATTTCTGGGTTATAATTCTGGAAAGTGCTCTTAACCACATGACCGCTGAATTGACGAGCATATATGTTTTGCAATGAGTAGACCAATTGCTGATGCTCGTACACTTGTTAAACAAGCACGAGTAGAGACTTGGGTGTCTTTATTCACTTTTACCATCCTATATACTGTTCACCAGTATTAGCCAATTGACGATTTTGCAATTTTGCTACTTTATCAGATTCACAAGTTCTCATATGGTGATCCCATGACTGTTGAGTCCACAACAATATTTATGTAGTCGTGCTCTACGATTTGGTGAAGGCGAAGAAGAGTCCATGCTTACCGTTGTAGGTGCATGCTTCTTTGAGTATTGTTAGAAAATGTTCTAATGATGGCTAGTTTTATGTGCAGAAGCTTGAGATCTCCAATTTGCTGTTTAATGCAAATTGTCTATTAATTCATCATTTTGTTGTTTAATCTTAGAACTTACTAGCAAGCTAGAACTTATATATTTTTTTGAACTCAAGATTTCAATCTTTTTTATGTAATTTTAAACCTAATGGATACAATGAATGAATGTTGAATTTTCAGTTTGAATTTGAGTTTAAGTTTAGGACTTTTAGGTTTCATTTGAATTTCAATTTGGGTTCGATTTGTATTTAATTTGAGTTTCATTTGACTTTAATATGAGTTTGACTTGACTTTAATTTGAGTTTAATTTGACTTTCATTTGATGTTCAGTCAGATTATATCATATTTAACTATTCAGGCATTTTAGCAGATCTGAATCTATTTTTTTATATTATGATTTAAATCTACGACCGATATAATGGGTCAGCACATAGTTACGGTTCAAACTGGTCGTTATTCAGAGACCCACGGCTCAGGATTGTACAAAAAAAAAGATGCTTTATCAGCGACCCCATCAGAGACCGTTAAACCAGGTCATTTAACTCGTATATATGACCTGTCCTGATGGTCGTGGAACTTCTATTTTCCACTAGTGGGTGCGTGTATCCTTTTCTTGTGACGTTGGCATTCTTCACACCTCCTAAATACCTCTTTTGCATCCTCATGCATGTAGGGACATTAGTACCCCTGCATCTTTGTTTTGTAAGCTAAGGATCTTCCTCCACTATGGTTCCCTGCGTCTCCATAGTGTATTGCCTTCAAGATTTCCATTCCTTCCTTCCGTGTTAAGCATCTGAGTGATGGTCCAAGGAAGGATCTTCGATAGAGTACGCCTTCTCTTAATTCGTAATTATTCGCCCGGCTCTTCAACTTGTGCGCCTCTAATCTGTTTCTTGGAACCTCTCCCTTTTCCAGATATAAATGAAGTTTGGTTCTCCAATCTGCGTCTTTATCCGCTTGCCTCTCTTCTGTATTTTCCACTATCATTACATCTGCGTCTTCTTCTTCTTATTATTTTTTAATTGATGGGGAAGGGAGCGTCTCTATCTTTATATACCTTGTAGTAGGATCCACTAACATAGAAGAAATGAATGCCAATGCGTCTGCGAATCGATTATCTTTCCTACATATGTGCCTCCAACTTATGTTTTCAATTTTTGCTGAAAGTTCTTCAACAAGTTTCTTGTATTTTTCTAGAGATAGCTCATTTGTAATGTATAACCCTTGTATTTGTCGTATTACCAATTGTGAGTCACTAGTTATTCTAGCCTCCTCTAATTTCATTTCAATTGCTAGCCGTAACGCGTGCACCACTGCTTCATATTCTGTTTCATTATTGGTGGATGAGAACTCCAATCTGAATGAGTAAGCCATTCTTGCTCCTTTTGGTGAAATGAATACTATTCCAATTCCGTTTCCTTCTCCATTTGATGATCCATCCACCAATATCTCCCATCTGTTTGAGTTACGCTCTGTTAACAAGTCTTTAGGATTTCCTTGGTCTTCATCTATATCCATCATGTCTTCTACGCCTTCGTCTCCTTCTAAAGGAAATTATGCCAAGAAGTCCGCAATAACTTGTGATTTTGGTGAAGATAGTATTTCGTACTTGACTCCAAATTGTCCTACTTGTACGTTCCATCTTTCTATTCTTCCTGATCTTTTCGAGTTCTTCATTACAGATTCACTTGGCACTTTTGATAGTACTTTGATTTTGTGAGCTTGAAAATACGTACAGAGCTTTTGTGTTGGATAGACTAGCGCGAGGATAAGCTTTTCGACCTTCGTGTAATTTTTTTCTGCGGAATTGTGGTTTTACTTATGAAAGCTTTTTTCCGCTATTTTGCAACCACACTCTATACCTGGCATTTCGTCCATGCTCCATGCAAAAATGTCTTTATATTCGCGCAAAAGGTTGATCGTCTTTTGTTCTTCTTCCTTGTCCATCTTAGTTCCGATTTTCAACATCTTTGGTTCTTCTTCCGTCCCAATATATGTCTTTTGTTGGCTCTGCTGCGGTGAAATTCGCTTTTGGTTCTCCTATTGGTGATGGTTCCTTTATTTTATGTATTGTTTCACCTTCCTTTTCTGGGATCTCGCTTGGTATTCCTTTTCCTGCCTGTGCTCTTATCATGTACACTCTTAGTTCTTCTTATTTTTTCAGTTCTTTTGCCTTCCTCCATCTATCCTTTCGCTTCTTTGGGCGTCCTTCATAATTCTTCACATCTATTTGATTGCAAATTTTCGCACTCCTAGTATCCCCTTTGATTCGCCTATTCCACTTGGTATTGGAAAACGTACACACTGATGAAGAGTTGAGGCCACACCTTTTATCGCATGCACCCATGGTCGTCCCAATTGCATGTTGTATGGTGACTCCACATCCACCACGCCCAATGTTACCTGCGTTTCTATTTCTCCTAAAAGTATTCGCATGGTAATTTCACCTTTTGGTTTTTTTATTGTCTTATTAAAACCGTGTACGTTATATGTTGAGCGCGTTAGGTTCGCATCCTTATATCCCATACTCCTGAATGCACGATAGAATAGAATATCTACCTAGCTGCCCGTGTCTATCAAGGTTTTTTCCACCGCCCATCGTTCTGATGTTTTCGCGCTTTCACTTTTTTCTTTTTTCTCTGCAGTTATTGTAACCACTAGTGGATCTGTTCGCCTCAAATTCTCTTCTGGTATATCATCTGCTGCGAATGTTATTTTTTGATTTTCCCATTCCTTCAAGGGAACTATTTTTTCCACTATCATGATCTTCCTTCCTTCATAATCGCGTTTATGTATTTTACCCGTGATTCCAGCATGTAAATCCTACAACCACACTCTTTTCAAATCTAGTAACTCTAATCAAGATATCATGGAAAGAACTCTAAATCATTTTATTTAAAGATGGATCAAATACAAAGTATATGGGATGAAACCCTAACTTGAGAAGCAAATCACTCTCTCTCTTCTAAATATCTTATCTTAGCTCACCCAAAAAGATCTCTCACCTCTACAAAGGCCTTGGCTCCTTATATACATAGTGGAGGACAGCTAATAAAGCCCCTAATTTCGGATATGGCGCGCGTCAACGTCGCTTGGACTTTATTATAGCCGTATGGATTCTTCACTGCCGCACGATTCTTCACACTTCTGTTGTGACTTGGTGACGTCATCTGGTTCGTCATCTTGGACATATTGTATGCGTTCATGTTCGCTTGCTATATAAAGGATTATTCCGCATACCAAATGAGTCTGCGGTATTTTGCACCCACACTTTTCTTGCTATGTTTTCGCATTTTCCGTTTCTAATTAGCTTTGATGAATGCCCCATTGTTGATTTAAGAATCAAAACAATGTTAGATTTCAAAATCTGGAGTTTTAATTTTAAGATTCATTTGGTTTTTTTTTTCCCTTCAAGATAAGATGATGTTGGAGCTTCACTCTAATGGGAAGACAATTGAAGACATTGCCAATGTTTTGAGACGTGCTCCATTGGATCCTAATATCATTTCAGCTATTAAATCAGCTCATGCTCTTGGGTAAGTTTCTTAATAAATTTTTCCAAATTATTTTGATCATAAACATGTAATTATCAAATGGGTCTCATTGTGTTTTGTTTTGTTTCAGGTGTGAATTGAAACTTTTAAGTGACGCAAATTTGTTTTTCATTGAAACAATCTTAGAACACCATGGATTATCAGGTTACTTCTCAGAAATCAACACGAACCCTGGTTTCGTCGATGACGAAGGAAGGTTAAGAATCTTTCCATACCATGATTTCACTACTGCTGTTCATGGTTGCACTACTGCTTGTCATGGTTGTCCCATCTTCCCTCCCAACATGTGCAAGGTAAATTAATCTCATAATTCAGCTTATTTTTAATCCTAAAACACGTCGAAACTGCGTAATCGGATCATCAAGATGACTCAATTAGTTGAACTTGATCATTACATTGAGGAACATGTAATTGACAAGAAATCTAGTCACATGCTAATCAACATAAGTCGGCTAATATTTTATTAGAAGAAGATAAGTTGGCTAATTGATTAATGTTTATGTTAATACAGGGTTTAATATTCGACCGAATCAAAGCAGAGGCTTATGCAGATGGCAAGAAGAGAATTATCTATCTTGGAGACGGAAAGGGTGATTACTGCCCAAGTTTGAAGCTCGAGCAATCCGACCGTCTTATGCCAAGAAAAGACTACCCACTCTGGGAACTAATTTCCAGTGACCCATCACTAATCAAGGCAGAAATTCATGAATGGAGCAACGGCAAAAAACAAGAACAAATTTTACTTCAACTCATTAACACAATAATCTTTGAAGATACTAACATTAGCTCGGCCGGGGTAATTCAGTTGGCGGGCGATTGCAAGTTTCAGACGATTCCGGTTTCAAATCACGAGTCGTTTCCTAAAGTTCTTACTGTGCCCATTAAAAGTTAGTTCTTAGTGATATCGATATTGTTGGCTAAAACTCTAAAAGCCAACAAGTTTGTTGTTTACATCCACCGTCATTGTTGATTTACTACTGTCACAGTAAGTTTACTAAATCCATGTGTATATTTGTTGCAATCAAATTGCGAAGTTCTGCTCTCCGACTCGTTATATTTTCTTGGATGGGTAGTATGTACCCACGAGAAGCATTGCTCATTAGTCATTACCAAATTCTTCTGATAAATTTATGGCTCATCCTGATTTTGGCTGAATGGCTCCACCAAAAAGAAAAAACAAACAAAATTTTTCATACCAATTGACAGACAATGATCGTCTCTTCATTAGGTCTCTGCCTTTTTTTGGTCATTGAATGTCCGAGTGATCCATATATCATGATTGCAAACTTTCTAAAAAATGCCGGGTTTTTTTGTCGGTAACTCAATAAGTGTAGTTGGATACATTTGGGTTTATGCAAGTGTTGTTTATAGAGAGGCTGTTGTTTCTGGTGATGATGACTCCCAATGAAGCCAAAAGGAAGCAGTTTACGTGTGTTCAAATGTAAAAACATGACCAACCAACTAACAAATATCTGTGATCATCATGGAAAAAAAAGCAAAACTGAAAGTTATCTTTTCCAAGTTTTTGGTTTATCGTTATGATGATGATGTAAAAGTTTATGTTGGGATTATGCCCAAAAACAATAGTTTGACGTTACATTTTATGTATTATCTAACAGTTCACTGTAAACATGCTATATGAGATATGGTCGAATATATTATTTGTAATTTATACAGTGGGAGATAAAATATATTGGTGACATTTATTTGTTCGTAATCTATGTGAATTTTATTCATTGTTTAGATTATAACTTGTTATGATAAATACGTATGTATTATGATGAATCTCAATCATAGAAGTGGAGACTTCTAAATCTAGCAGGTTGATGTAATTGGATTATGTCGAACCGGTTGGTTAGTTCTGTTCATTGTATATCAGCAAATGAATGGATCTAAGCTTCTACTTTACGTAAGTTCTTAATCCTGAGAATATGTATATACCTTACGTGTATTTCCGTCTATCTTGTCTTACCAAGCAGTGAGGTCATTTGGATTCAATATCTGGGTAAGATGGATGGTTGTGAGTGCGCAGTAAGAATATACATATTCAATAAGGTATCCGCCTCGAGTGTGTATTCAATTGGATTATTGTGCGGGAATTATTATTCTAGACTGGTCAGTGGTCACTTAAATTGTTTAAGTGATTATTAGAATAATAATAATGTAAAAAGCGCATCAAGGACCAAATATAAATTTTGCATAGGGAGCTGATGTGTAATTGTTACATGCCTATGAGAATTTATGAATACCGGTATTAACGGAGGGGCTTATTGTAAGAAAGCCGAGGAAGGGCTTTACTTTTATTAAAACACACAATTTTAGAGTGTTCGTCAATTATAGGACTTTGGTGGAATGACTTGTAATTTCTTAATAGTATTTGGAATTTTGTGAGACACATAGAATCCTATACGGTTAAGAAAAGCTAAAATTGTTTGTGGCCCAAGAGAACTAATTGTATTTGGAAAAGGTATTTGAAAACAAGAAGGATAGCTCCTAATATGAAAACTATATAAGGGGAGCAAGCTATCAAAGCTAAACACACCGAAAGCTGATAATAGCCAAGCCTTCTTATTTTCCCGTCCCTATACAATTAAGTGTTTTGTGAGAAAGTCCATAGCCCATACGTGTCTTTCTTTGGTTTACACAGCAATTGTTTTCTTGTCTTTTGTCTTATTTTCCCTAAGCAAAAGCTATACGAGCTTTTCTTTCGAAAAGCAACAGAAGTGTTCTTCTTCCTTACAAGTTTGCACAGAGATTTGTTATCGGTGTTTAACTCAAATCATTCAAGTCAAGGAATCAAAATTGTTGGTGGTATTGAATTAATTTGTGGGTAGTCAGTAACAAAGCTACAAAGTCTTTTCTTACTCCTCCTAAAAGAAGTTAGGGTTGCTGTTGGTGGTGCCAAAGGTTGTCTGCATCAATTCGTGGAAGAACAACATCATTAATGGAAGGAGCTGTACACTTATTGCTGCTTGATTTTGGATTAGCGAATCCAGGTACACAGATCTCTTAATCCCCTATGCTATTATTAACATCTGCATGTTGGGTTTTTGATTAGAAAATTTTAAAAACTCAATTTCCGCTGCGTTTTTGATCGATTCCTAACAGTTTACATAGCAAACACACCATTTAAATTGGTGAAAAATGAAGATCCTCGTGAAGGTTTTGTTGAGAGTTTTAAATGAAACCACTTCCTTCCTTGAGCAAAATTCGAAATCTCTGTTGCTACTTTTCATCAACTTTTAGTACATTTTAACAAGATAAATGGAGTGAAAGCCGGATATCTTCCAATGGCACAATGTGGTATACTAATCCACTGTCAGTACCGGATATCTGGGGATGTGACTATGTTCCACAATTCCTTTGTCTTACAAAACCTAGAATAACTACTTATAACTTTTTCTTTCCGTTTATTTACTCAATTTATTTGGCCAGTGTAAGTTTTTTTTGGATAGACATGTAATAAGCCGTCCTGGCTAGCTTAACCAATTGATCTTTCGGAAATTGGGTAAATTGTCCAAATATTTTTAAAACATGGTTCTAATGGACGAGTAAAAATTAGTATGGGTGAAATGGACACCAAAAAAATAGCAAGAATGAAACTGGATTCATCCTACCTTAAACTTAAAAAATAGCGAGGATGAAACTGGATACATCCTGATGTAAATTAAAAATAAGAAAAAGTATTTTTAAATGGGTAGGATGAAACTGTTTACATCCTGACTATTTTTACATTCTCGTCCATTTAAACAATATCAAATTTTGCATGTCTTTTTCACTCAGGAATTATTGATTTTGGTCTATTTAACCAATTTTGTGTTGATCTTTACTTAAATCTCTTGAATTTCTTGGAATAAATCAAAGAAACTTAAAGATATCTAAATTTTTCTTCAAAATACCATGAGTCATTATGCATGAAAACAGAATTAATGGATCCAGCAATCCCAAAAGGGCCAAAACACTAATTTTTTAAGTTGCAATAATTTGCTTAATTCAAGTAGCAATCTATTCCTTCTGCTTGTAACATAGTGACTCAAATGTATTCTTTAGCATTTTGTTATGTTTAATTTGCACTCTTAGTGTCCACCACTCTAATGAGTTTGCCACTTTGCCTCTTCCACCTGTAACTTCTTAAATACCTTAGTACACACATGTTATCATTTTCTGTGCAAATAATTCGATTGAGAATGAAATTAAACAATGCGGACGAAATAGTATTTTTTATTATTATTATTATTTTACAAAAATAAAATAAAAAATAAAGCAAATAATTCTAGAGCCTATAGATGAGTGGAGGTAATTGATTCGTGCTTTTTCTTATTTGGCTCCTTCCAGCAGTGTTTGTTACTTTTGGTTTGTTAGCCTTGTAGTTTTGTTGTCCATGGCTCTCTCGAGCTTGCCTCATTCAGGTTTCAGCTGCAATTTCATACGTGTTTCAAGGCCCGGAGAAAACCAGTTTCATGGAGATTACCAAACTCTATGTTGTTGAAGAGTAATTTTTGCGCTATACAGCCTATACTGGTAACTCAGAGAAACTTAGTCACCCCTGTGGTAGGCTGGTATCCATGCATATTTCGATTTAAGAATAGGGAAAACAAATATATATTAATGCATGGACTTAAAAATAAATAAAAATTAGTGTGCATGACATGAGGCTAGAAGCCTACAAAAGTTATACGTGTGATTGAGTAATGTGTGGTTCCTAAATGCTGGCAGCCACACAGACTTTTGCACTTTATTGTATAATTGATGTGGATGGTGATCGAGTCATCCCATTATCGGCACCATCATCCAGATTTAATATACTTTTATGATTCGCATCATCCACGGATGTCGTCTAATGTTAAGAAAACAACCAGAATAGAATCTTGATTTAGTATCAAAATTTTATGCTCACCACTGAAGAATCACACGTTAAAATGTTCTCATACTACAATTTGTGTAAGATATGTTCTCATACTACAGTAACATCAAATACACCTTAAAGCATGAGTGACAGAGTGAGTATTCAATGATTCTTGGATTATAAACAGATATAGGCCTCCTTTTCAACCCCATAGACAATCACGGGCCCATTTTTTTGAACTTTGCAAATCCAGGCATCCACCCATGTTTCTATCCAAATCCGTTACTTTTGTCAATTTCCCGGTCAACACGGTCAATTTCTCATCAGATGAGATGAGTTAATGACACTCAAATTACCGGTTTACCCTCATTACACGTGTCATATTTATGGTGGATAATCTGAATCTAGTGTAAAACCGGGAAATAATCAATGGCTTATATCAGAAAGAATAGATAGTAGCCACGTGTAATAATATTTCCTTATATCTTGATCTAGCAGAACTCTATGAGATCCAACGTCTGAAATGTTATTCGTCCAACCTCGTTATTATTGAAGACACGTGGTAGTCATCTGAGAATTGGGGAGAAAATGGACGGCTATGATTAATTTCACACTTCGTAACTAACGACATTATGAGATCTGACTCGTTCATCTAAATATCATTGGATCTCGATGAATTCGGTCGCCTGAGATGAGCTATGTGCTACTTAAAAAGCGGGAAAATGAGAGAGTAGCGACAAAATCTTCCGGTCTCCCGATTTTCCCTTCTTCTCTTCATTTTTTTTTCTCTGCAATTTTCTTTGTTATCTGCAATTTTCACCTTAGCCTCTCAATATCATTGGTTTCTGTTACTGAGTAAAAAAGAAGATGGGTATACCTAACAGATCAAAGAAACTGCTAAGTATGATAGATTCAGAGGCTAAAGTGAAGTTGGATAAAAGAAAGAAAACAAAGAAACTACGAAGTAAACCACGAAATGAAAGGTATTTTCGATTATTGTATTTGATTCCCGTTCGTTTATGGTTAGAATAGATTTCAATTTCTAGGGTTTATAAAAAATCATCGGTTTCGATTAGGTGATTTTGAGATGAATCTGTTGATCTTCGTTGCTTGATAAAACGATTTTTATAGGGTTTGTGTTACATTTTTCGGGTTTGTCTTAGATTTATAGGGTTTCTGTTTATAAAAAATCAATGGGTATTTTCAATTAGGTTGTTTGATTTTGAGATCAATCTGTTAATTTTTGTTTCAATTTGAATCGATTTTTCTAGGGTTTGTGTTAGATTTTTAAGGCTTGTCTTAGATTTCTTGGGACTCTATTTTTCCCTAATGATTTCATTTGCTTCTGGGGTTTTTGTTAGATTTTTAGGGTTTATATTATTGGACTGTATTATTTGCTTTTCTAATTTGATTTATATTGTAGGAATGATGTTGAAGATGACAGGATGCCCTTCAGAAGTTTTAAGGTAAATGTGATGGGAACTCGCCAGAGTTTTGAGTTCAGGGACTGTGCTAGAGAAGATATGGCTCTTGATATGTTAAAGGACATGATCAGGCCAAAGTTGAGACTGAAGGGTGATGAAATCATAGACATATTGTGATCAGAGGATGCTTGTACTCCAATGTATTTGTTTGAGGAAGGAGAATTCATGTTTGTTTGGGATAGTGCAGAATTTGATGAGAATTGATGGAGTCAGGTTTATGTGTAAGTGCTGGAGAGTAGTAAGGATGGTGAAGTTTCTGTTACAATTCCTCCATACAAGTACATGACACCAGTTAAGAAGACACCCCCAAAGAAGCCAGTATCCAAAGGAAATACACCAAAGAAAGCAGCAGTATCTGAACAAACTCAAGAAGAAACTCAAGAAGTATCCAAGTGTAATACACCTAGAAGTTCAAGAAGAAGTCCATGGCTAGCATCATTGTTTAAGAAGCAAATTGAAGGAAAAACTATGAAGAAGTTGTTTGTTGAAGTTTCAAATGATGAAGAAGTATGTGAACAAACTCAAGCAATAGAGTCAAGTGTGATAATAACATGCCTATTCCATAAGTATGTGTTCCTCAATTATGTGAAGAACCTCAACCAAGTGTGGCTGAAAACATGCCTGATCCAGAAGCATTTGTTCCTCAAAGTACAACACAAGCAAGTATGGCAGAAGAAGAAGAATAGTTTAATCATGATTTTGGGTTGAAGCTACACCAAAATAAAGTGTTGTTGAATATATTTACAGGTTGAGTCAAGAATATAAGAAGAGTGATGAGTTTGTAGTTCAACTTCCAAATATTGAAGAATATGAGTGTCATCCTGATGAGGCTATCAACAATATCCCTGGATATGAACAAGAGTTTAAAGATAATATGGAGTACAAGAAGTTTTTTAAGAAGGTTGAGAATGGGTATTTATCAGACAAGGGAAGTGACAGTGAGAGTAAAGGTGATAATGATGTTGACAATGTTGATGGGGATCCAGAATTTGGTGAAGTTGAGGTGGAGAATGGCAAAGAAGGTAATGTTTTTTGTTTACATTTGTTGTTTGTTATATTTGTTGATTGTTATATTTGTTGTTTATTGCAAATTGGATTTGACGTTAAGTACTAATGTTGTCTTTATGTTTTTGTTTTCTTTGTTTAATTGCAGAGGAGCATATTATGGGGACTTACTGGATTATGAATCTGAAAAGGAACCTACTGGTAATGTTATTTGTTTACATATGTAGTGTGTTTACATTTGTTGTTTGTTTACATTTGTTGTACATTTGTTGTGTATTTATGTGAATTTTTTTCATTGATCAGATCAAGATGAACATGTTGGGGCGGAGAAGACTTCAGTTGATCCTGTAGGATGTGGTTCTAAGTTCAATGGGCCTGAGTGCAGTGGGGTTACTCATGATAATTCAAAGTTAAAGAAGGAATATGCAGATAACCTGAAGGAAGAAGATGATCAGGAACTGTTCCCAGGTGAAGATGAAGAGTCATTGGATCCAAATGACCTCATAGTTGGAAGTAATTTAATGAGTAAAGAGTTTTTATACAAGCATGTGAATAACTTCTGTGTCATGAAAATACACCATACATTTGCTACTAAGAGTTCTACAACCAAGCTGAGGGTCAAGTGCATTCATTGGAGGACTCAAGAATGTCCAATGTTCATTTATGGCATGGTCAAGAAAGGTGAAGGTAAAAATTTCACACTTAGAAGCTTTAATCTCACTCACACCTGCAATGGTGACAAAGATGACTTGAAGAAGCTTGCAAACCCAAAATATGTAGCTGACTGGTACTATGAGAAGATGAAGACTTAACTTGGCATAAATGAACTAGTACCATGTCCAGATGGCTTAGCAACACAGTTCAACAAATACATAAAGGTTAATATCAAGTATCATACTGCATGGAGAGCAAGGGTGAATGTGTTGGAGAAACTACATGGCAGTTATGAAAAGAGCTACCTACTAGTGCCTGCATTCTGTGAAATGGTCAAGGTACAACACTTTCATTAACTTTTTTTTTTATTATTATTATTTCCTTACTTTTGTCAAAGTAAAACAAACCCTGAAAATGTTCATTTCACATTGTTTGTAGACAAAAAACCCAGGCAGTGTAGCTACTTTTTCTTATGGAACTATAGACAACACTTTATTGTCTATGACAATTTATTTAAAAGTCATTGTAGTGGGTTTCTTGTCTAGTTGTAGAAAGATTATTGGTCTGGATGCATGTCATTTGAATGAGAAGTTTGGTGGTGTGTTGTTACATGCAACTGGATTGGATGGTCAAAATGGATTAGTTCTATTAGGTATAATGGTATGCAGGAATGAGACAATAGAGAATTGGAAGATATTCTTGGAGGATTTGAAGAAGCTGCTTGGTGATGATTTTGAGTTTACCTTCATCTTTGACAAGCAGAAGGGGATTTTAGAATGTGTTGACTATCACTTTCCCTTGTTTGAGCACAAAAAATATGTCAGGTGAAGTGATTTATTTTCATTTTTTGTTTTGTTGTGTTCTGTATTAATCATTTTTGCTTTGTTTTGTTTTGTTTTATTTTCCAGTTGTTAATCATTGGTTGGTTTTGCAGGCACTTGATGGATAACTTTAAGAAGTACTACAAGGGGTTCAGTATTCAGACTCGTCTTTGGAATGCTGCTAAGTGTAATAAGATCAAACACTTTAATGTACATTTTTATAAGCTTCGTTAATTTTCACTTTTTGCAGCTTTTATTATGTTATTATACTTACAACTTATACTTTAATGTAATGTTTTTTTAGCAACATATGGACGCTATGGCAGCTAAGAGCCCCGAGGCTGCAAGATTTCTCATAGATGAAACGCCTGAAACCTGGTCTAGGGCACATTTTCCACCTACTAGCAAATGTGAGTACATCAACATTAACTTCTCAGAATCCTTCAATAATTTGGCCAAGAAGTTGAGAGAAAAGCCAATCTGCAAGCTGGGTTTGATGTATGGACAACTGGTGATGGGGCTTCTCAACAAGAGGAGGAATGAGGCTACAAAATGGAAGAATAGTGACCTAGTTCCAAAGGCAATGAAGCTGATTGACAAGATGTATAACTTGACCACCAATTTTCAACTGGAGAGTGTTGTTAGGGGGAAAGTATATGAGGTTACAAGTTGTCATGGAGCCATCTTTGTTGTGGATTTTCCAAAAAAGACTTGTAGCTGTTTGCAATGGCAATTAAGGGGTTTTTTCTGCCAACATGTTGTCTGTGCCTTAAAGCCATTGAGACCTGTTTGGACTGAGTAATTTTTGTTTCTTTGCATTTGTTTTCATTTGTTTGTCCTTCTAATATTTGTTTATGGCTGTCCTTTTGTCCTTATGATATTTCTGTATTTTCATTTGTTTGTCCTAACTCATTTCTTTGTTTACATGTTGGGCATTGTTGTAGGTATTGTGACCAGTATTATTGGGTGAATAGCTACAAGAGAACATATGCTTAAGAGTTCAATTCATTGTTGGACCCAGAAGACTATGAAAAGTACATTTGTATATGCTTTTATAATCCTTATTTGTTGTGCAATAAATATAGTATCCATATTTGATTCTTTTAGGGTTTCAGTCTTTCATTTATATATGATACTTTTTTTGTTTCCTTCTTCTTATCCAAACAGCAAAGAAAGAAATGATGAAGCCTCCAGTGAACATCAGGAAAAAAGGAAGACCAAGGGGAAAGGGAATTAGAGCATATGATGAACCTCAACCCACAGGAAAGAAAAGTAGAAGATGCAAGAGATGTGGAGAAATAGGTCACTATGAAAAGACTTGTGCTGGAGGAGCAGTTGGTTCTAATCCAAAGGTACCAAAGGCTAGAACCTATGTTGATGGTGATACTTACACAACTTATGAATCAGGTCCATCAAAGAGGAACATGAAAGTTACAAAAGTTGTTCATAGTTCATCTACAGGTCAAAGTACCAGTGTAAGGGTTGGATCTAACACCAAATCTGAAAAAGTGGGGGTACAACAACCACACCCAATATTTCGCTCAACAATATGTATGGACAACTCCAATATAATTCCAAGAGAATCAACTAGACAGTCAGACTCAATCAATGGAAATATATCCAAGAGTTATATCTCTATTTCTCAATTCAATCTGCAATCAAACAAATAGGAATTTGCGATCCCAATTGAATATAAGAAATAACTTGGACGGTATCAAAAACCAATATCAAAGTGTCAATCAATTTAATCAACAACCAAGGGTTGGATTCCCAATTGATTGAAATTACGCAAAACCTGTGATATTTCTATTATATAACAAAATATAATGCGGAAAAGGAATAACACAGACAATAAAAAATTTGTTAACGAGGAAACCACAAATGCAGAAAAACTCCGGGACCTAGTCCAGATTTGAACACCACACTGTATTAAGCCTCAACAGACACTAGCCTACTACCAAGCTAACTTCGGACCGGAATGTAGTTGATCCCTAATCAATCTCGCACTGATCAAGGTACAGTTGCGTTCCTTACGCCTCTTGAACCACGCCGGATTCTGTGCACTTGATTCCCTTAGCTGATCTCACCCACAACTAAGAGTTGCTACGACCCAAAGTCGAAGACTTGATAAACAAATCTGTCTCACACAGAAAAGTCTAATGAATAGATAAATCTGTCTCCCACAGATATACCTATGAGTTTTGTTTCGTCTTTTGATAAATCAAGGTGAACAGGAACCAATTGATAAACCGGACTTATATTCCCGAAGAACAGCCTAGTATTATCAATAACCTCACAATAATCTTAATCGATTAACGAAACAAGATATTGTGGAATCACAAACGATGAGACGAAGATGTTTGTGACTACTTTTCAATCTTGCCTATCGGAGAATAAATCTCGAGCAAATCTTAAAGAAGATAGTACTCAATCACGATAGAAAACAGCAAGATCAGAACACGCAACTACAGATAAAATAGTTGGGTCTGGCTTCACAATCCCAATGAAGTCTTCAAGTCGTTAACCTACAGGATTTCGTGAAAAACCTAAGGTTAAAGGAGAATCGACTCTATTCGCAACTAGTATCACACATGAGGTGGGGATTAGGTTTCCCAATTGTTAGAGTTCTCCTTTATATATTCTTCAAATCAGGGTTTGCAATCAATGCTACCTTGGTAACAAAGCATTCAATATTCACCGTTAGATGAAAACCTGATTAGATTCAAGCTAATATCTTTCAACCGTTAGATCGAACTTAGCTTGTTGTACACAAATGAAATGTACCAACATTTAGATGAAGGCAACCGTACCTAAACGTGTACACTTAGTTGGTTCAACAATAGTTAACCAATGGTTAGGCATATGTGCACTTTCATATCAACCTTATTCATCTTTATCATAACTAGTTCAAATGACTCAAATGAAACTAGTTAAAAAGTTGTTCAATTGTTTATATTCTCATGGAAGTATACAAGACACAATTGAAGAAAAATCGATTGTGATTCACTCGAATCATTTCATGAACATTATAGACACGGTTTGGAAAAGATTACATTCCTTATTATATAAATGTATTAGTTCATGAACGAATCGATTTTAGAACATAACCTACTTAAGTATGCAAACAGGTACGCATACCTAAGTAGCCGGACTGAGTTTGGTTACACCAGTACGCGTACGAGTACGCATACCATTTCACACTTCCAAATTCCAGCATAAATTCATGGGACTTGAACTTCCGCCAGTACGCATACGGGTACGCATACTTAGTTCCCGAACTTCCAACAACCAATGTACGCGTACAAGTACGCATACCATGGTTCCCGGTTTTGAACTTTACACAAATGTGAATACACACTATGTTTATATCCAAACATGGTTACATGTTCTAAACCCTCATATCAATCATTGAAACATTCTTGGAAGACAACAATAGCTGTCTCACACAAACTATTAGCTTCAAAGCAATTTTCAAGTGATTGAATGATCAATACGAAATATTTCGAGTCTACATCAAATGACTGTCACACAAAAATCATGTAAGATGTTACAAGGCGATTTTCACATGATAACCTTTTTACTTTCGTCAAGAATAAAAGATGAACTTGGTTAAAGCGAAAGCTTACCAACACATATTTCGAGAAATAGATAAGCGAGATAAACTCGGCTCGAAATACCAAATGTGTATAATTGAAATCTATATAGCAATATGAGTTTTTGTATCAAATAGGAGATAGAGTATATAGACTTTTGAGTGATAGATGAGTTCAAGTCTCTACATACCTTTTGTTGATGAAGTTCCACAAGTTCCCTTGAGTAGTTCTTCGTCTTCATTCGATGAACGCCGTGAAGTCTAAAGCTCAACTACACTTACTATCCTAATCCGAGATTTAGCTATAAGTAGACTAGAAATCAAGACTTATAGTTTTGACAACTAAACTTGACAAACAAGCTTGAGATTGCAACGCTTGCGAGTTTGACCGAGCAGTGCTCTAACAAAATCCAATAGCCAGAGTTGTGTTGGTGAATCATCTAAGCAAGCTGCTGCAAGTTCTGGAAAAGGTGTTAAGGAAAAGGCAACAACAAAAGTTGGATCTTCTTAAACCTCATGTTTGAATAAGAATTTCAAGCAGGTTGGTTCAGTTAGCAACAAAGTCACCTTTACAGTGTCAGATCCAAAGAGCAAGAATAAAGCAAAGAAGTATATGAAGATCAGAGTTGGTTTTGTTGATTGTGCTTCATTTTGTTTAGAAGATATGTATCCAGTTTATCTTTTTGGGTAGTTTAAGTTTGAATTGGCGGAGTTTAATTTTTAAACTTAGAATTTTTGTAGTTTAAGTTTGAAGCTTTGAACGGATGCAGTTTCTTTTGCATAACAAGTTAAGTTGGTTTTCAATTACAACTTCTGATTTCATTACATTTTCAGATTTTTCTTAAACTCATTACATATTTCTAGTACTTTTCCTTTCAATGTCTCTTTTGTTTCAGTTACAAGTGCATCTGAAGCCCATCTGAAAGCATCACAGTTTTTCTTCTTACATACCAGGTATGCTATATTAGGATTTTGTTGATTCTTACAAACCTTTAGTTCTAACTTTGAATTGCATTTCTGTTTGAAGCAGGGTTGAGTGTTTAATGGACAATTATTGAAACAATGGTTCTCATCTCCACAGGCAATGCAGCTATGTAGGCTTGGAAGCTTGATTTGAAGTGACGTAGTTGGAGAAGAAGCAAGATCAAACCACTCAAAGTAGTTGCAGGTGGGATTCAAACATTTGAAGAAGGCCCTTCCATTTGTTTGATCTGTTTTAGATCTCAACAATGCTCTAACTCCATTACAAGGTACATGTTTGTCACATGTATCACACTGCACCTTGATGATGCTATTGCTGCAATTTGATGAAAGATGAACACCACCAATCATTTTTAGATCTAAATGAAAAAGAGATAGAGAAGAAGATATGTTTTTATTGAAGATAATCCTGCCGTTGGGTACTGTGGGGGCCACATTTTTACTGACACGTGGCATAAATTATGACGTGTACAATGTACACGTGTTTACACAGTCAGCACCGAGTGGTTGTGCAGAATCGGCGATTTAAACTTAAACACGGCGGGTTTAATGATTCGAAGGGCTTAAAAGTCTTTTCCTAGTACACTAACGGTGCCAAAAAGATGGATAACCACCATTACAAAAACGGTCTAAACCGGCCAGTATTTGCAAAGTTCAAAAAAACAGATCTATAGTTGTAACCCTCTATTTCCCTCGGAGAGTAAACAAACTATAATGGTTTTTGTCACAATAAATTATTCGGTTTGTTGTTTTCTTTTCCATATGCGTTCCCCAGCTGCTACTTTCTTACCTTCCGTTATACAGATCGATCTATACACATAGGGCTGCACAGGAACCGTCCCGTCCCGTGGAACCGTACCGGAACCGCAGGAACCGTCCCGAAACCGCGGTCAGACGGGACAGGTACAAGTACCAAAAACTGGTACCGTGCCTAGAATAGGTACAAGTAACGGTTCTAGGCTATTCCCGTTCCGTCCCGTCCCGTAGTACCGAGCAACAAGTAATAACGTCTAATAATAGTTAGGGTTTTTGAAAACTAATTAGTTTTTGTTGATTTCTTTAGACGTGAAACTGATTGTAATTTTTTAGTTTTTGATTTTAGGGTTTTGGAATTTTTGGTGTGGTTTATAACTTCATTTGAACTTAGAACTTAGAAGATTTTTTGTTTTATTTTCTTTTTTATAATTTTACATACGCTACGGGTAAAGAATCGGTACCGTCCCGTCCCGTACCGAGTTAAACAGGTACAGGTCCCGTCCCGTCCCATATTGCACAGGTACAGGTACAAGGTACAGGTACCGGCCATAGGGAGGTACAGGTACTGAGCTAGGCAAAAACCCGTACCGTACCGTCCCATTTGCAGCCCTATATACACACTAGGTTGTGGGGCAGTGGGACGAGTTAATGGGAGATTGAGTTGGAGTCCTTGGACCTTGTAGGAGACGTATACGGTATGTACAACATAGTAGATCAAAATATAAACAAATTTATTCTGGTGGCCAGGATTGAATCGATAACATCATTTGGTGGTCACGAATCCAAATGGCACAAAAAAGATAAAACAAACGATGCATGGCATGAGGTAGAAGATACGTCTGAATTGTGATTGAGCAATGAGTGGTGGCTCCTATATGCTGGCAAACACAGAACAACAGCAACTTTATCGGATAATATATTTTTGGATGATGATTGAATAATTATTCCATTACTGGCTAGCTAGTTGCATCATCTAGATTTTATTATATTCGCATCGTACATGCACTTCATGTGATGCTTAGATGACGAGAATCGAATCTTCCTGTAGTATCAAAACTTGATGATCATGAAATATATAGATTAAGTTGTTCTCATTCTTCTATATCGGGTAGGTTGCATACTTGCATTCGGAAGCAGATTCCTAGTGTATGCCCTTCCCATATTCGGGGGATGGGTTTCATGTTAAACAAAAATTCCAAAAAATGGTGGGACTTGTTACGGGTTTTCCGTCCCCATTAATTTTTTTTTTTTGAAGGTGATCTTTTTTCTTTTTTTGGTTTTTCTTTTCTTTTTGATATATTGTTTGCTCTTATACATTCAGATTTATTTTTCCTTTCATACATTCAATCCTAGTTGTTCTGCCATTGCAATTATATACATCTACACTCTAGCTAGCCTTAGACACCATGGAGCCTGGGCACAATAAGTTCACGCTAAGGAGGAAAAAAGAAGGAAATGCGTTTAACTTTCTACCAAAAATGATAAATTAAGTGAACAAAATGAGTTTATAGAACATTAATTAGGGAACTTAATATAGAAATGAAAGGATACATTGATTGATAGATTCATTATAGATTCCCACTTCTCCTAATCGTTGTGTCCTAACTCTCTTTAAATAAATTATGAAAACCAAACGACATAAATTCAAATTAGGTTGGCAATAAAACGAAAGAGATCCGGGTATTACGCCACCAGACATCAAATTTGTAGTACCCTGCTGCCTTTAACAAAAACAAACAAAACCAAAAAGAAAACAACCACAAGAAAAAAGCTAACTTTAGCTACGTACCTTAACCAAACAATACTACGCAAGTGGCGAGTGGACTGCAAATTCTAATGGCTAGTACAATAGACGAGCAATTATCAAAGCTCCAGTGAGTTTTGAGCACAGATCGCCCTTAAGAAACACGGTTAGATTGTTTAACAACCGTAAATGTTTGGGCCGACCAACTGAGTTGTGAGGGTAAAATACCCGATGGCCATGTGTCAACATCCCAAGGGATGATCTCATGATAAGTTGATAAGGTGGAAACATCGAGTCATACTTTATAAAGCTGATTTCATTTGAATCGAGACACCTGCTACAAGCGTTACATGAATGACGTGTGTGAGGAGTGGTCTAATCGATCCAGACGGTCAAGTCTAATAAGAAGGACTGCATTTAATGAAGGATCAGAAGAGACGTGGGCGAATTTACATCGTACCAGAAGGCTCGGGCAATCTATACTACAACCCAGAGGTGACACAGCACGACGTTCTCCAAGAAGGAGCTACACGATGATAAACAGGGAGAGATAACTCGGAGGGAGAACCAAGCAGGCCATCACGAGGGATAGCATAGAGTTTGTCCGAAGCAACGAGGAGATGCACGATAGCTCCGTCAGCTCGGAAAGACCAGGCCTTCACGAGTCCAACTTGCCTATAAATACCAGTCCTTGTAGAAGGAAATGGACAACTTTTGTAATACTAGATGGTCTTTCTACAGAGAATTCCTGAGAGAGATCTAGATAAAGAGAGAGTGAGAAATCTAAGTGATATTTGTAGCTCTTTCAAGGGTAAGGCGATGGTGACGAGACGATCTACTCGCACGAGCAAAGGTGAAACTGGTGGAGCCCTATCTGGAGGCCTAGACGAGATGGAGCTCGGTGAACCTATGCACAAAGGTGTACTCCCAGGAGAGGGACAACCCGATAACCAATATTGGGAGGGGTTAACTGATAACTCTATCTCTGACGAAGAGGGAAATCCCTTCGAAAGACAGAATGATATCCATTTAACTCAACTAGGAGGGTTGAATCGTTTGCCAAGGCAAACAGTAAACAATGAGGAGAAGGAAGGCGAACCTTCTAAGCTCGGCGATACAGCTATTACTATCGCAGCTATCCTGAAAGCTCAAGAGGCGCAAGATGAGAGAATGAAAATGTTAGAGAGACGTAACAGGAGGCTAGAACGGAGAAACCGTAGGCTGAAACGCAAAACAAAGAAAAAAATGTCACTCACTACCATAGAGGAAACCCCGAGGAGGAGAATCCTTTTTAGAACTTATAGGACGATGAGCAAGTGCATATCCCTGACACCTTGGACGAGGAAACAGGAGAGCGCTTTCCGAAAGGAAGCTGAGAAGTCCTAAACGAGGAAGAAGGCCCGTCTGAGGGATCATCCGATGTCGATCCCAAGCATAGACGAGAAAACAAAAAGGAGGACGAAGTAAAAACCAACTGCACGTCCGAGAACCGTGCAGTCATAGACCCCCAAGCGAGGGGAGACTTCAAAGTCAACTCATTCTAAAATAATGACGTACGCCGAGCAATCGGATGAGGATTCAGGGCGATCAAGATATCGCCGTCCAGAAGCTTCCTACTCGCCCGAAAGAGCGCAAGTACGAAGGAAGAAGGCCGAAACGAGGCACAATGATGACCAATTACAAGCCCGACTCTGTCAACTCGAAGCGATGTGAAGAGAGGCTACAGGAAAACAAGAAGGAAAAAAGTTGAAGGAAGTACTGCAAAAGGCTGGACAGTCTCCCTTATCGGAGAGTCTACTAGCCCAACCATTTCCAAGGAAATGCTCGCTCCCAACGTTTGCAACTCCCTTCAATAAGACCGGCGATGCAATCGAACATCTCAGATCCTACCGCATGACACTGACACAGTGGAGTCACTACGAGGTAGTGATGTGTAGGTTCTTTCCAGCCAGTCTAAAAGACGAGGCCCTAATGTGGTTCAATAACCTTCCAAAGGCATCGGTTAAATCGTTTGACTATCTATCCGAGTTGTTCTTAGAAACATACATACATAACAGCCGAGTCAAACCCGAAATTGACATGTTGTTCCAGTTAGTCAGGGGACCGAACGAGTCACTCCGCTCTCTGGTAACTCGTTGGAAAAAATTATATGCCGAGATCGGAAGAGTCCCAGAGGCCTACGCATTCTTGGGCTTTAAAAATAGTACGAGAAAGACGGACCCCATATTTGTCCGCATGTACGAGACCATGCCACCCAATCTAGGGAAACTGAGAGAGATTAAAGAGGATTACATAGCCCTTGAAGAACTCCAAGATGGTACTTATGACAAATTGGTAAAAGGAACCAATAGAGGAGCAAATGTGGTAGAACCACAGAACCCTCAAGCGTCATCCCAAGGAGCAAGGCAATCTAACAACGGATCTACCCAGTTCGATAAACATCAAAGTATAGGATGGAAAGGGCGAGACCAAGCCCAATAAAAGAAGGGAAAGTTCGTAGACCCAGTCTACACGAAACTGAACACACCTATATCCGAGATCTTTAAGAAGATCGATGGGAAATGTAAGATCACATACCCATGGAATAGAGGACAGCAACCCGAGCGCGCTAAGAATAAAACAGACTTCTGCGAGTTTCACCAGTTCTATAGCCACACGACGGACTTGTGCAGAGATCTGAAGAAGATGGTGCAAAACATGATTGATGAAGGAAAACTCGAGGAGTACATCGCAAAGCCAGCGATCCAACTAACGGTGGGAACACCCATACATCGCGTAAAAATACCACGCGAGGCACAATACTTGGGATGCAATACGATATCGCACTCAGCTATCACTGCTCCCACACCTGAAAGAAGTATTAATGGACGAATCCACAAGCGAAACTTCGAAGGTGACGAAGTCTTCAGTATGGAAAAAGAACCTCCTATGCAGGAGTGGATGAAAATACCTATCAGTTTTTCAGCCTCGGAGGCACCAGATGAATGACGAAACCATAACGATCCACTAGTGGTTATGATGGCTATCGTACTGCCTGAGCAGGAGGGCGAGGAAGAAAATCCTAAGGTATTTTCCATGGGCCATGCCTAAAATACTAATAGACGGAGGAAGTTCTTTCGAAATCTTGTTTTATGAAACATTCAAGCAAATTGGTCTTAGAGACGAATGCCTAATCCCTTCTACCTATAACATATTTGGCTTCAATGGCTCATCGACCCGCCTAAGAGGCGAGGTCACCTTAGAAATTCAAGTAGGAAAAATCATCACTCTAACCACTTTCTGTGTAGTAGATGTACTTTCACCCTACACAGCCATTGTCGGGCGATCCTGGGTCCATGGGATCAAAGGAGTTGCCTCGACCTACCATCAGAGACTAAGGTTTCCAACACCCGATGGGATTGCAGAGATCGTTGGAGACTCAGGCGAAGCCAGGTACTGTTACAACATGGACGTACAAAATGGAGAGAAAGGAGTACATTCCTCTAAAGCAAAAAAATAAGAGAGTCAAGAATACTAAGAACCAAGCTGAAATCGATGCGTTCATAGCAACAACGAACGAAGCAAGGCGTTCGGGTAATGTGCTTGACTCGAACGATATTCAAGTCTCGGACTCACCTATGGAGCCATTACAGAATCTTTCCGATATCGGAAAGATCAAATCAAATTTCTCGACCTCGGAATTCACAAAGGAGGTCAATATCAGAACACCTGAAAACCCGGGTATAGTCAGGATTAGAACTCTCCTTAACAAAGAGGAAGAAGACAAACTAATACAAGTCCTAAAGGAATATTATGACGTCTTTGCGTGGCGTATGGAAGATATTCCTGGGATAAACCCGGAAATCTGTTGCCATCATTTGAAAATCAACCCAAAGCATAAGACGATAAGGCAAAGATGCGAAGGGTGGCGCCATAATATCACGAAGCAATTCAAAAGAAATTAAAAAACATGGAGGCATCAAGAGTCATCTGAGAAGTGCAGTATCCAATATGGATTTCTAACATGGTAATCGTACCAAACAAAAGTGGGGGAGTGCGAATTTGCATTGATTTCAGTGATCTCAACAAAGCCTGTCCAAAGGACAGCTTCCCACTCCCTAATATTGATCAACTCGTGGAAGCAATATCTGGCTACGGATTACTATCCCTGATGGATGGATACTCTGGTTATAACCAGATTCCCCTCACCGAGGAAGACCAAGAGCATATTGCCTTCTTAACTCCTAGAGGACTATACTGTTACACTAAAATGCCATTCGGACTAAAGAACGCGGGCGCGACTTACCAAAGAATGGTGGAAAAAATGTTTGACCACTGGATACATAAAACCCTAGAGGTATATGTAGATGACATGCTTATCAAGCGTAAGCTTCCACGAGACCACGCAAATGACCTCAAAGAGATTTTCGAACAAATGAGAAAATTCAACATGAAAATTAACCCGGCAAAATACGCCTTTGGAGTTACCTCAGGGAAGTTCTTAGGATACCTGGTCACTAAGCAAGGCATCGAGGTGGATCCCGCTAAAGTGCAAGCCATACTCGAGATTCCTTCACCTGCCACAGTCAAAGACGTGCAGCCATGGTAAGGTTTATAGCTAGATCATCTGACAAATGTAAAGATTTCTTCAACACTTTGAAGAAAGGTGAAAAATTATCATGGAGCAATGAGTGCGAAGAAGATTTTCAAAAGATCAAAGAACATTTGGCCACCTTGCCAATCCTTCAGAAACCGGATCCGGGCGAAAATCTTTACATCTACCTATCGGCGACTAAAACCTCGATCAGCGCAGTGCTAACCCGTATAGATAAAGAAGTATAAAAACCTATCTACTTCATAAGCAAGACTCTGACATCTGCAGAGAAGAACTACTCTAAAATTGAAAAGATCGTGCTGTCCCTAGTTTACGCGACGCAAAAATTGCGAACGTATTTCCATGCCCACACAGTCACAGTCATTACCAAAGCTCCAATAGAATCTGTTCTAGACCATGCCGACAGGGATGGAACAATCTCCAAATGGGGAAATATCAAGCCCAAACGGCAATCAAAACCCAAGTTGTTGCGATTTTTTAGCTGATTCCCCTCTAGATGATACGGATAAAATCGAAGAAATCCCAGGGATGGAGGACGAGATGGAAGACCCACCCGAGCTGATTCGCTCGGAGAATCCCATACGATGGGGAGTCTTTGTAGACGGGTCATGTAATTCGGAAGGATCCGGCATCGGAATGGTCTTTACGACTCCGACAGGCCGCAGGATCGTCTACAGCCTAAGGCTAGAATTCCCCGCTACTAATAACATAACCGAGTTCGAGGAAGTCATACACGCCCTACGAGTAATAATTTCACTAGGAATCAATGAAGTGAGACTCACAAGTGACTCACAGCTTATAGTTCGACAGATAGATGGAATATATCAAGCTTATGATACTTGTTTGCAGCGATACCTCCAACTTGCCAAGCACTATATCAGACAGATACCTAACATCACTTTCAGGCATCTAAACAGAAACAACAATAGGCACGCAGATGCTTTAGCTTTCATTTCCTCCATGAAAATAGACCCGGAAGCGACAAACGTGAGGATCGAAAGGGTATTGCTTCCCTCTATACCCATAGAAGAAGACATGGAAATCCTTAGTATGGACATAACAGACCCACACGAGGCCTTACCAGACGACGATTGGAGAACTCCATTCATGAAATAACTAGCCAATGGCAATCTCCCAAGCGACCAACAGCTCGCACATAAAGTGATATCCCTATCGGGAAACTACCAGCTCAGAGACGGCATACTGTACAAACAGTCATATCTGGGACCATTGCTCAGATGTCTCTCCTTCGTCGAAGGCCAAAACATACTAAAAGAAATACAATATGGATACGCTGGTAACCATAGTGGAGGAAGATACCTAGCCCATAAAGCTAGGCTACAAGGATACTTCTGTCCTCGCATGAACGAGGATTAAAAGCAGATGGAAAAATCATGTTTAGAGTGCCACAAATTTGGAAAGAGAAGACATGCACCATCAATGGATTTAAAATCCGTACTCATCCCTTGGCCATTCGCCAAATGGGGGGTTGACATCGTTGGACCTCTACGAGCTAGCACAGGATAACGAAAATACCTAATCGTGGCCACTGATTACTTTACCAAATGGGTTGAGGCTTCAGCCCTCAGGCACATTAGAGACCACGATGTCTTTAAATTCCTTTTCGAGCACATCATATGTCGCTTTGGTATCCCATCCGCCGTCGTATCCGATAATGGAGCCCAACTCCGAGGGAAAAACATTGACCTCCTCTATAACTGCTTCAAGATCAGGAAGAATAAATCCACACCCATCTACCCTGAGAGTAATGGCCAGGAAGAGGCCACTAACAAAACCATCACCGACATGCTAAAAAAGAAGCTGGATGGACATGGGGCTAGATGGTGTGAGTAATTACACAATTTTCTGTGGGCCTACCGGACCACACGAAGAGAAGCAACAGGGATGACTCCCTTCGCTCTTACTTATGGCACGAAAGCGATCATACCAACTGAAGCGATGTTCCAACGACAAAGACCGAGGCTTGGGAAAAGAACCTCACCTCGGACATGATACTCGCCAAGCTAGACGATCTCGAGGAAAACCGAGAAATAGCTCTACAGAGAATGGAAAATTACCATCGGAGGTTAGCCCGAGAATACAACAAACGTGTTTATCAGAGGCAATTCAGCCCAGGCGACAAAATCTGGCGCAAGATCCCGCCATACTAGCGCGAGTCAGGAAAATTTGCTCCCATATGAGAAGGACCACTAACAGTCATCGCCAAGGCAGGCGATAGAGCATACATATCGCTCAAACCCAATGGGGGAGAACTAGAACGCCCCTGGAACATCAAATACCTCAAGCCATACAATGCTTAAACAGCTTATCGCTTAGGAAGACAAATTATGAAAATGGGACTCGAATCCCTACATGTAACAGGTCAGGGTACCTTACCAAATGTACTAAGGGCTTATAAACCCTCTTTTGAAAATAATAAAATTAATCCTTTTGCGTGCTCATTTCATTTACTTTGATTTTTGTTAGTTTATTTTTCCTCTTGCAATTTTCTACTTTCATTTTTCGCTTCATCTTTTCTTGCATTTGTATAATCATATCATATTTGCATTATAACAAAAGCCCATCAAGATCATGGCACGGTGCTAGCCACACCTTTCATTCTACAACGAATGATGAGGGTAAAATACCTAAGCTGCCCGAGACGGACACAGACCTAAGGCAATGCCATCTAGCCAAATGAAGCAAGATGAAGCGGGGGACACCCTAATCTACCTAAGATGGAAACAGACCTAAGGTAATGCCATCACGATCACGAAATCGGATGATGTCCTGCCATAACAGGAGATATCCAGAATCAAGGTACTTACCTTTGGCTAAGGCAAGAATCACTTGACCGAGATATTTTCCTCCAAACAATGGTTAATAAACCTGGGGTAAGTGTAACCTAAACAGGACACTATTAAAAACACCAAGCCTATGAAGGCACCAGACCAAGGCGAGAAGGGGAATGTGTTATACTGAAAGTTCAACACCGTAAGAGATGCCCTATCCACTTAAGGAATTGATCACTCCTTGGCTTTGTCACCCATGGTTGGACCAATAGTATACACACAAACCCCACAGAGCCATTACCATAAAAAAACAAAAACATGTGGAATTAATTACCATCGCCCATTTCAATAAGAACTTTCATTAGAAAATTTTATTCGCCGCGGACACAACACGAGGGCGTATTAAAATTCTCAAATTTACAAAAGGAAGAAAAAGAGGAGCATCACGATCATGCCTTGCCAGGAGCATCCTACTCGATCACCATCCAACCCTCGCCCTCGACAACATAAAAAGCAACTACATCGCCCGATTGGGCATAAGCGATTCCACCCTCGGAAACATCAGAAACCACCACACAGACGGAATAAGCAGCGAGACCTCCTTGACAACTTGTGCAGGAGCAATAGCTGGGTACTGCCAAGTAGCCAAGGAATTCTCACTCTTTGCCCAAAAATGTCATCAGATGCTACGTCATAAAACAGGGGCAAGGTATATATATATATACGTTCAAATAATTGGACAGTATTTTATACCGCAGCATCTTCAGCAACTCGGAAAATCCATATCCACCACTCATAAAAGAAGAACAGATTGCGCAAACGAAAAATATTTGTTATAAACTAAGTAACAACGTGCGTAATAGCAGAAAGTGTTTCTAAGCCAAAATGGGCGAAACACATGAAACAAAGTGTTCCCAAGGCCATTCGCAGGAAGAAACACACTGTATGAAGTTCTTCCAAGCCGAATCGTGTTAAGAAACACAATGGCGAACACAAAATCTTCTAGCAAAAAGTCCAACCCACTAGCAGACAAACCATTTTCTTTAAACTACTAAAGAGGCTAAACAAAATATGCGAAAAGATAGGTCTTTCCGATAAGACATCGGTGATGATCTAGAGATTAGATCAAGAAAAACCGAAGCATCAAGCAAATGAGAGGGCATACCATCATGCTTAAGAAAACATGAATAAACAGCTAGCCGCCATGGAGGACGAGGAGGAAAACGCTCACTGAACATTGAAATCTCTGATGAAAAATACCTTAGATTCTACAGAAGGGAAAAAGAAAATGAAATTCAGTTCTCTATCCTAAGAAGATTTTTATAGGGATAAAAGTCCTCGAAAAGATAACCAGTATTTATCCAAAAAAGTCAAGGAACGATAAACGACAACGACCATGAAAGAAAGAGAGAGACATCCTCCATCTTGAAATGGGCAACTAACCGACGATCCAAGGTCCAACGGGTAAAAGCGCACTAAAAGTGCAGACGTGGCGGAAATCTCGGACATGGCAATAAAGACGGGACGGTTACGAAGTTTTCTTCCCATCATGCCCTTGGCAAGTTGCAAAGAAAAGGAGCAAAATGTGAGGGTAAAATACCAAATGGCCACGTGTCAACATCCCAAGGGATGATCTCATGATAAGATGATAAGGTGGAAACATCGAGTCATACTCTATAAAGCTGATTTCATCTGAATCGACACACCTGCTACAAGCGTTACATGAATGACGCGTGTGAGGAGTGGTCTAATCGATCCAGACGGTCATGTACGGTCAAGTCTAAAAAGAAGGACTGCATTTAATGAAGGATCAGAAGATACGTGGGCGAATTTACATCGTACCAGAAGGCTCAGGCAATCTATACTACAACCCAGAGGTGACACATCACGAGGTTCTCCAAGAAGGAGCTACGCGATGATAAACAGAGAGAGAAAACTCGAAGGGAGAACCAAGCAGGCCATCACAAGGGATATTATAGAGTTCGTCCGAAGCAACGAGGAGATGCACGATAGCTCTGTCAGCTCGGCGAGGCCAGGCCTTCACGAGTCCAACTTGCCTATAAATACCAATCCTTGTAGAAGGAAATGGACAACTTATGTAATACTAGATGGTCTTTATACATAGAATTCCTGAGAGAGATCTAGATAAAGAGAGAGTGAGAAATCTAAGTGATATTTGTAGCTCTTTCAAGGGTAAGACCCTAATCAATAAAAAAAACATCTTCTTTCCCGTTGACGTAGGTTTTCATGGCCGAACCACGTTATATGCTTTTGTGAATCTTTACTTTCATGTTCTTTACATTATATTTGTCTTTGAACCTTGAATGTTAGTAGCTTTATAGCCTTTAGATCTACTTGGGTGTAGTCATCAGAAAAGATGCAACTACATGAGCGAAGCGAGGGAGGGAGGAGTCGGAGGACCTTCTATATGGTCACTTTTTGTAAAATGTAAGTGATCTAGATACAAAAATATTGGAAATGGTCCGGGCCGAAAAACCAAAAATTCCCCTCTGAATCAGATTTTTCTTTTTTTTCTTTGGACATTTTCGTAAATAAAGCGGAAAGGAAGGGCAAATAAGTATTAGACGTTTTCGTAAATATAACGAAGAGGAAGGGTAAATAGGTGTAAGAGTCAAATTTTGTTATAATTTCTTATGTATCATATTTTTTCAGGGTATAATTGGCAAGCAAACTAGAATATAACATATTTAAAAGTCTGTGTCTTGGAATTTTACAAATTTCATCTCGTTCGAAAGATTTTAAAGAGATCTACACAATGTGTACAAACAACAATATCAAATTTAAATTTTTTAAGAAAAATTCGGAGGTGTTTATCATTTTAGGCACAATTTTCAAAAATTGATTTCATAGTCATTATGAAAACCACCACAAAGGATGCATAACACATTATGTAGCCATATTTTGGTTTATGCATCAACTGGTTTTCCATTGCAACTAAATAAAACGATGTACTCCCTCTGTTTCCGAAAAAGTTATACTTTCACTTTAGGCACCAATTTTCTTTTACAGTCTAATTACAGCAGTGTTTCCTTTTTTCTTCGATCGGTTCTCCCCACCATGGTAGCGGTGTTCTAGTTATCTTCTGCTTCTTGCAAAAGTAGTGTTGGAAAATATATGTGGTTTCGGTTTCTCAGAAATCGTGATCATGCAACAAAGAAAATACTAACAAAAGAGAGTTAGAAAGACTTATCGAATTGGTTGATCGAGGCGAGGTAATCCTCTTTCCTTAAAGACAATTCATCCTCGCATACAGTGCTCACGGTTCTACGGATGTTGCCTTCCAAGATACAACAATCACGCCTTATAGTAAGTAGCACTACAATACTATTAGGCCAGTGAATGTTGACAATTACTGTGCTCTTAAATGACTCTGACTCTTGACTTCAAAACTTGTTTTCTACTTCTCAAAAAGCTTGTCAAAAACTCATACAAAACTAAAACAAGTGATGAGTATTTATAGAATCAATAGTGACTCTACAATGTGTCTTTTCACCAATAGGTGACTCATCATGGCCAATGGTGACTCTCCATAGCACCTATTCATGACTAGGTGTCTTATGGTGAAAGGACATAACCCAAACACATCTCTTGGAGTTTAAACTTTCAAAACCAATTTTAACTCACTTAATAATTTTAACTAAAAATTCCAACAAGTAGAAGTAATAAGCAAAACAAATTTATTGCTGTGAAGTTATACTTATTGACTTTGTAAATACTTTTTAGAAGTTGTTTTATTCTCAAATCCACACCAACTTTTTGGTTATTTGCTTTTAGAAGTTGAAACACTGATTCTTAAATGGTTGCCAGACACCTGATAACGAATAAAGAAACCAAGTTTGAGTTACATCTGTGCGCATCATATTAAGTATCGAAAAATGAAGCTAAGCTTGAGGGACAATGATCTGCGCATCATATTGAGTATCCTCCTATGTTTTGCAACTTCATACATATTTCCAGGCACTGCATTTAACAAATGACATAGGTTAGAGGTATAGCGGGATAGAGCTATAAAACCTTTAGAAATGGGTAGTTTTTCACGCTAACTTGTGGTCTGGCGTGAAAGGAAGCACAAACTATTTATTTAGACGACTCCAAAACCATCCTCTCAGGTAGATTTTTTTTTTCCTTTCCAAATACTACTCATTACCCAAATTAGTGTTTATACGATTTCTGGGTCGGTTTGTGAGTTGTATGTTAAGAAATCTCTCGTTTGTCTAATCCTAGAGAAACCACCCAAGCCTTTTCAAATGGAATTTTCTTTGAAGGTTAATATCCTAATAGCTCGATAAGAAAGACTAACGGATTGAAATGTCCTTTCAAAATCTGTCTCAGTGCATCTTTGCTACCTGATGATATCATCACCTAATAACTTTACCACAGTACCACATTGACATTGGACGTTTTTGATTATTTTTGTTCTTTTAAATCTTGGTTTCTGCCACAATTGAGTCATATAAGGCAACCTAATGTGGGTGTCCTTGTAAGACCGTACAACCATGTGACTCACTATTATAATGTATATATAACACCATTAACACGTGATAACGCGACCATATCTCTTAATCTGACCAACAATAGTACCGCCTAGCTGTCTAGGCCTAGCACACCAACGGCTCATACCAAAAGTTTAAAAAAAGTTCTTAGAACCCAAAATTAAACGAATATGGAGTTTCTTGGAAGGTAAAAAATTAAAAAGAAACTACTTGAAGAACAAGAACAGAATAGCACAAAAAATCGGAATATTCCAATTTCATCGAGTAAGTAAAAACCAAAATTCTCACCGAATATTCAAATATGCCACCCAATCACCTTATCTCGTACCGATTCCATGCGTAACTCACCGCTATCATATACACTGACCACTCAAAATCGACGACCAAAACCAAAACTTCTCAAATCCAACAGCCAACAAGACAGTGCTAATACATTAAAATACAACTGGCTGTATAAGATAGTGAAATCTTAGGTAGAGGCCTTTAATGGTGGCACCTTCCTCACTTGGAGAAATTTATGGTGTCAAATTTTGATGGCTCTTTTCAGAATGCGATGAAGTAATATTCCATAGGCATCTTAATACGTTTTTCTTACAATTCTAGAACGAAATCCCCATTATAAGTAGATCATTCGACTTCATCAAATTTATACACAAAAACAAATCTAGATACTTTCGGCAGTCCAAATCTATAGTCCAGTTCGGTAAAGGACATTTAGCCGTATAGCTCCTAGTTAGCAATTAGCCGAATAATTCCCCTCAGAGAATAAACAAAGTATAATGGTTTTTGTTACAATAAGGGAAATACTGTCCCGCGCGACAGCTTAGGCAACCATTATAAGCTAGCACGTTTTCAGCCATTAGATTATAACTCATATCTTAGAGAATGAATGTACGGTTGTTAGAAAATATAAGTAATTGCAAAAAAGTCCTTCTATCTTTATATACACTGGTTTTTCTTTTCCTGTTATTCTTCCTCATTTTATTTTATTTCTGCAAGTGTTTGTTCGTAAATAACTGATGAACAGTTTTGGATCCTCTTATATGAGAAGGACTCTTTCACAAAAAATAAATAAATCTGTTACTTCTCTTCCAATTTTTAAGCCCCCAACTCAGTGTTGCTGGTAGTGTGCAGTGGTAGCCTGATCTGGTAGGTGATGTTGATGTGATGTTGAAGAGTTGGTGGAGGGTATCGTGGTGGTGTTGATGGCGGCGGACAAGGTGGTGCTATCGAAGGTGGAAGAGGCCCTGTTTCATTTTCAATTTCTCCAGCACATCCCATCAAGCTTATACCTGAATCACTAATTGAATCAAAATTGCTAACCCTGTATTTCTTCATAATCAGTTCGCAATTTGTCATATTTGATTTACTTTTCAATAAGATCAAATAATAATTCTTTAATGATGGCAGTCACTCTTTATCCATCAGCAGCATAATCTCCTTCCCTTACCAGAAGGGCTTACAATTTAAAAATAACAAAAGACTAAGGACTAACTAATCTAAAAAAGGTGCAGCATGACTAAGTTGTGTCCTTATCCGTTAATAATCTAATCTAACGGTCTACAATGTGCTAGCTTAGGAAACGGTTGTGCACTGACGCGTGGGGTAGCTTACAATAAATTGTTCGGTTTGTAGTCTTGTTGTCCACCACTATCTTGAGTATATGCCTTCCCCAGCTGCTACTTTCTTACCTTCCGTTGTACAGATCGATATATACACACTAAGTTGTGGGGCAGTGAGACGAGTTAATGGGAGATTGAGTTGGAGTCCTTGGACCTTGTAGGAGACGTAAACGGTATACAACATAGTAGATCAAAATAAATAAATAATTATTCTGGTGGCCAGGATTGAATCGATAACATAATTTGGTGGTCACGGCTCCAAATGGCCGCATAAACAAGACATCATTTTCTTTATGTATTGTTCCGGATATTAAAAACTACAAATTACAAAAAAGATAAAACAAATGATGCATGGCATGAGGTACAGCAGATACGTGTAAATTGTGATTGAGTAATGAGTGGTGGTTCTTATATGCTGGCAAACACAGAACAACAAGAACTTTATCGGATAATATATTTCTGGATGGTGATTGAATAATCATTCCATTACTGGCTAGCAAGATGCATCATCTAGATTTTATTATATTCGCATCTTACATGCACTTCATGTAATGCTTAGATGACGAGAATCGAATCTTCGTGTAGTATCAAAACTTGAGGCTCACGAAATATATAGATTAAGTTGTTCTCATTCTTCTATATCGGGTAGGTTGCATACTTGCATTTGGAAGCAGATTCCTAGTGTATGCCCTTTCCATATTCGGGGGATGGGTTTCATCTTAAACAAAAATTCCGCAAAATGGTGGGACTTGTCACGGGTTTTTCCTTCCCATACGTGGTGCTTATTGTTTGGTGGTGATCTTTCTTCACGAGTGCATTAAGAGTGCATATAGAAGTTGGGATTATTAGTCTCACTAAGTTGGTTTTGATCAGTTAGATGGCCAGAAGTGTAATATGAATGATTAGCTAAAGGTTTGTTTGTACATAATCCATGTGTTAGAGGTTTTGAAAGAGCCTTATAGGTGAAGAGGAGTGCTGAGACTTATAATCTAATATTGACCAAAAATTCTAGCCTTCATTCACAATAGAACATAAGGAGTCACTCCACCAATTCCTGGTTGATTTTTGAGTTGGAATCCCAGACACCTATAATATATTCATTTTTCCAAACCCAAATTATGCTGGTGAAATAGGATAGCCAAATATACATAGGCCAAACCGATCAAGGGAAGTTATACCCCGTTATGTATTTTCATAAAAAAAAACTTTTTGGTTTTCTTTTCTTTTCTATATATTGTTTGCTCTTATACATCCAGAATTATTTTCCCCTTCATATCTTCGATCCTAGTTGTTCTGCCATTGCAATTATATACATCTACACTCTAGCTAGCCTTAGACACCATGGAGCCTGGGCACAATAAGTTCACGCTAATTAAGGAGGCAAAAGGAAGGAAATACGTTTAACTTTCTACCAAAAATGATAAATTAAGTGAACAAAATGAGTTCCTAGAAGATTAATTAGGGAACTTAATATAGAAATGGAAGGATAGATTGATTGATAGATTCATTATGGATTCCCACTTCTCCTAATCGTTGTGTCCTAACTCTTTTTAAATAAATTATGAAAAACCTAATGACATAAATTCAAATTAGGTTTGCTATAAAACGAAAGAGTCCCAGGTATTACGCCACCAGACATCAAATTTGTAGTCCCCTCCTGCCTTCAACAAAAACAAACAAAACCAAAAAGAAAACCACCACAAGAAAAAAGCTAATTTTACCCACGTACGTTCAACTAATAATACTACGCAAGTGGAAAGTACACTGCAAATTCTAATGGCTAGTACAATAGACGAGCAGTTAGCAAAGTTCCAGTGAGTTTTGAGCACAGATGGGTGACATGTATCTCTCAACGGAAGGTAGTTGATAGTCCCCCTAAGAAACACGGATAGATCTAGTGGTTAACAGACGGAAGTTGTTTATATTCTGCTTCTTGCAGAAGTAGAAGCAATAAGCAAAACAAATTTGCTTCTGTAAAGTTATACTTATGGACTTAAAAATACTTTTTAGAAGTTGTGTTATTTTCAATCCACACCAACTTATTGCTTATTTGCTTTTAGAAGTTGAAAAACGGTTGCCAAACACCCGATAACGAATAAAGAAACCAAGTTTGAGTTGCATCTACACATCACATTGAGTATCCAAGAATGAAACTATGCTTGAGTGACAATGGTCTGCGCATCAGATTGAGTATCCTCCCATGTTTAGGAAGTTCATACATATTTCCAGGAATTGCATTTCACAAATGATTTAGGATAGAGGCATAGCAGCATAGACTTATAAAACCTTTAGAAATGGGTAGTTTCTCAAACAAGGTCAAGTGTAGATAACTACCCCATTTGTACAACTATCTGTTAAAATTTATCCCCAAGATGATAGTCGATTTTGGGGCATATCCCCAATTTTACCAATTTATTATTCATGCATATTTTTACAGAAACCATCAAAATTATGCCATGTAATTCTTTGACGTCACCGGGATCATCACCAATGTACTACAATAACATTGGCATTTCTTGTTATTTTTGTTCTTTCAAATCGTGGTTTCCGCCACAATTGAGTCATATAAGAGGCAACCTAATAGGAGTGTCATTATAAGACTGGACAGCCATGTGACTCGATAATAAAATGTCTGTTTTTTGATACTATATAACACCATTAACACGTGATAACGTGACCATATATCTCTTAATCTGACCAACAATGATACCTAGCTGCCTAGCTATAGCACGCCAATGGCTCATACCAAAACTTAAAAAAATGTTCTTAAAACCCAAAATTAGACCAAAATGGAGTTTCTTGGAAGGTAGAAAGAAAAAAAATTCCTTGAAGAACAAGAATAGAAAAGAATACACAGCACAAAAAATTGGAATATTCCAATTTCATCGAGCAAGTAAAAAGCAAAGTTCTCACCGAATATTAAAATATGCCACCCAATCACCGTGGATACAAAATACCGCACACTCGTTTTATGTGCGAAGTAATTCCGTAAGTATTAAGCGAACACAACCACATACGTTATATCCAAGATGACGAACCAGATGACGTAATCAAATCATGAGAAAGGTGTGAAGATCTATGCGACAGTAAAGAAATCGTGCGACAATGATAAACTCTTGTGCGACATTGACGCACGTCAGATCCGAAATTAGGGGCTTTATTAGTTGTCCTCCACTATGTAAACTCCTATATAAGGAGTAGAGCGCCTTTGCAAAAGGGAGAAATCTTTTTAAGTGAGCTTAGGGAAGAATTTTAGGAGAGAGAAAGTAATTTGCTCCCCAAGTTAAGGTTTCTTCATATCTTTGTACTTGTTCTAAAATTTTAATAAGAGTTTTTAAGTATTTCCATATGATTTCTTACATCGTTTCATAGATTCTATTAAGGTGTGGCCGTGAGATTTCTCGCAACTACAATCACCTTATCTCATAACGATTCCATACGCAACTCGCCACTATCATACCCTAGAACCATACAAAATCGACGACCAGAATCAAAAATTCTCAAATCCAACGGTTATAAAAGATGCAGTAGTATACTAAAATGCTGACAGTTGTATAAGATAATGAAATCTTAGGTGTGTCTTTAATGGTGGCACCTTCCTCGGAAGAGAAATATTTATGGTGTCAAATTTTGATGGCTCTTTTCAGAATGCGGTGAAGTAATATTCCATTGGCATCTTAATCCGTTTTCTTATTCTTTTCTGTTCATTTGCTTACAATTGTAGCAAAATCCCCATTATAAAAAGATCATTCAACTTCATCAAGTTTCTACACAAACACAAATCTAATTCTTTCTACCTCTCAGAAAAGAAAACCTCTGTATTATGGCAGGAATTATGGTTGTATTCGACTTCGACAAGACAATTATCGATCACGATAGTGATAATTATGTCATTGATGAATTGGGTTTTACTCAATTGTTTGATGAACTCTTGCCTACCATGCCTTGGAATACTCTCATGGTATGTTTCTTCTGATTCATCTTCTCCGTTTTCGCATTTTTGAAATATGTATCTAGAAATTAGTTTTATTAAAATTTTAAATCCCCATTATGGATTTTTGAATTAAAACCATGTTAGATTTCCAGAGTTTTGATGAGTCATTTGGGATTAATTTTCAGGATACGATGATGTTAGAGCTTCACTCAAATGGGAAGACAATTGAAGACATTGCCAATGTTTTGAGACGTGCTCCATTGGATCCTAATATCATTTCAGCCATTAAATCAGCTCATGCTCTTGGGTAAATTTCTTTAATTCCAATACAATTTTCCAAGTAATTTGCTCGTAAACATGTAATTATCAAATGGGTCTCATTGTGTTTTTGTTTTTTCAGGTGTGAATTGAAAATCTTAAGTGATGCAAATTTGTTTTTCATCGAAACAATCTTAGAACATCATGGGTTATCAGGTTACTTCTCAGAAATCAACACGAACCCGGGTTTCGTCGACGACGAAGGAAGATTAAGAATCTTTCCATACCATGATTTCACCACTGCTCCTCATGGTTGTACAACTGCTTGTCATGGTTGTCCCATCTGCCCTCCCAACATGTGCAAGGTAAATTAATCTCATAATTCAGCTTATTTAATCCTTAATCCGTGTATCGGACCATCAAGATGACTGAATTAGTCAAACTTGATCCTTATATTGAGGAACATGTAATTGACAAGAAATCTAGTCACATGTTAATCAACATGACTCGGCTAATATTTTATTAGAAGAAGATTAGTTGGCTAATTGATAATGTTTATGTTAATACAGGGTTTAATATTTGACCGAATCCAAGCAGAAGCTTATGCAGATGGCAAGAAAAGAATTATCTATCTTGGAGATGGAAAGGGTGATTATTGCCCAAGTTTGAAGCTGGAGCCATCCGACCGTCTTATGCCAAGAAAAGACTACCCACTCTGGGAACTAATTGCCAGTGACCCATCACTAATCAAGGCAGAAGTTCATGAATGGAGCAATGGCAAAGAACAAGAACAAATTTTACTTCAACTCATTAACACAATAAACTTTGAAGATACTAACATTAGCTCGGCCGGGATATCTCAGTTGGCGGGAGATTGCAAGTTTCAGACGATTCCGGATTCAAATCACGAGTCGTTTCCTAAAGTTCTTACTGTGCCCATTAAAAGTTAGTTCTTACGTTGGCTAAAACTCTAAAAGCCAACGTGTTTGTTGTTTACATCCACCGTCACTGTTGATTTACTACTGTGGCACTGTCTGACTAAATCCATGTGTATGTTAGTTGCAATCAAATTGCCAAGTTCTGGTTTCCGGCTCGTTATATTTTCTTGGATGAGTAGTATGTACCCACGAGAAGATTTGTTGTTTTGGGCTGAGAAATTTCATGTAAACTAAGTTTTTGATGTTAGAATGAAAAGATAGAAAATGCAACAATTAACTACAGAGATAAGATATGAAAAGCCTTGCTCATTAGTCATTACCCTTTCCACGAGATGTAACCTCAAGAGAGAAACAAATCTACCAAATTCTTCTGATAAATTTATGGCTCATCCTGATTTTGGCGGATGGCTCCACCAAAAAGCAAAAACAAACAAATTTTTTCAAACCAATTGACAGACAATAATTATCTTCATTTGGTAGAGAGGCCTTTTTTTGGTCATTGAATGTCCGAATGATCCATGATTCATGATTGCATACTTTCTCAAAAATGCCGTGGTTTTTTGTCTTTAACTCAATAAGTGCAGTTGGATACGTCTGGGTTTATGCGAGTGTTGTTCATACTTTATAGAGAGGCTATTGATTCTGGTGATGATGACTACCAATGAAGCCAAAAGGAAGAAGTTTACGTGTGTTTAAATGTAAAAACATGACAAACCAACTAACAAATATCTGTGATCATCATGGAAAAAAGCAAAACTGAAAGTTATCTTTTCCAATTTTTTGGTTTATTGGTATGATGACGATGTGAAAGTTTACACAGCAAACACACCATTTAAATTGGTGAAAAATGAAGATCCTCGTGAAGGTTTTGCTGAGAGTTTTTGTGGGTGCAAAATACCGCACACTCATTTGGTATGCGAAATAATCCCTTTAGTAGCAAGCGAATACGAACGCATAAAATATGTCCCAGATGACGAACCAGATGATGTCACCAAATCACGACAGAAATGTGAAGAACAACGCGGTAGTAAAGAATCCATGCGACAATATTAAAGTCCAAGCGATATTGACGCGCCCCAGATCCGAAATTAGAGGCTTTATTAGCTGTCATCCACTATGTAAACTCCTATAAAAGGAGCCACATGCCTTTGTAGAAGGGAGAGATCTTTTTGGTGAGCAGAGATAAGATATTTAGGAGATAGAAAGTTATTTGCTTCCAAAGTTCGGGTTCCTACTTATATATTTTGTATTTGATCTATCTTTTAATAAAATGATTTAGAGTTCTTTCCATGATGTCTTGAATAGAGTTTGTAGATCTTACTTGGGTGTGGTTGTAGGATTTCCTGCAACTACATTTTGGCGCTAGAATACAGCTTGGATGATATACCTTGTTGGTGAAGATAACTTTTTATTAGCAAAATTTACGATTATTTGAAGAGTACTTTTTCCTTTGTCAAGAGAAGATATTGTTTCAAGAAAAACAGATGGTGATGCAAGCATCTACGGCAAATCAAGTGATAGCAACTAGGAGGAGTAGAAGAATCGCAAGAAGAAGAAGAGGTGAAATTGCTGAATCATCAAGGATGGGAGAAAGGAACAATAGAGGAACGCAAGTCCAATCTCAGATCCAACACGTACAGGAGGAGAACAACACTCGTAACTATGATGAGGTAAGTGTTCATACTACAGATACAAATACGGTGGAGGAAAACGAACAAAGAACTGGAGAGGAAGGACCAGTAGGAGACAACAAAGAGAACATGACAATAGCAGAACTCCGACAAATATTAATTGAATAGAGGAGAGTAGAAGAAGCACGCGCGAACTTAACGCGTCAGAACACTGAACTAAGAGAAGAGAATATCAGGTTGCAAGAGCAAAGGTCACGAACCACATCAAGGGCAACACGTGCAAGCTCAAGGTCAAGGACAAGCAGGAGCACGTCAAGGCGTAGAAGATCTAGTCGCAGGGATCCTAGACAAGACCATCCTTTAAATAATAACATTATTGAAAATTTTCATGTAGGCGATAATATACAGGAGGAGCGCGGTCATAATCGTGTAGAACAACTACCAATTGATGATCGATACATACAACAAGGCGAATATTACCGCACACAAGAAAATCATAGGGGCAATCAACATGAGCAACAAGTTGAACATAACCGCGTGCATTATGATCAGAAAGATCAAACTGATGAAGATCATGGGAGGATAATACTACACGGAAGAGAAATGTTACGAAACCAATGGGACCGCACCGAAGAAAATAAAAGACATAACAACGCACAGATCAATGCAAGAAATGAAAGGGACAGACAAAGGCGAAGAAGAGAAGAGGCGGAAGAACGAGAACTCCAAGAGGCGATGCATCAAAATAGACATGAGAATAGAGTAAGGAAAGCAATGTTGAAAATACCTCTGCAACAAGATGCAGACCAAGCCATGAACGAAACAATTTTAAAAGAGTTAGAAGAAGTAAGAGCGATGATGACAGCACGAAGAGATGGTGGAATGCGACAATTAAATGAAGCAATAGAAGAAGCAGGAAAAACACCGTTGGCAAGGAAAATACAACTCGCAGGAATACCAACTAAATGCACACTACATGTATTTACTAATATTTTTGATGGAACTACATGTGCATTACAGCATATAAAGGCATACAACAGGTTTCTATTGCAATGGGAGGATAATGATGTAATCTTATGAAAATATTTTCCTGCCAGCTTAACAGGAGAAGCTTTACAATGGTTTGAGGGATTGCCAATGGGAACAATCAGATCATTCAATCACCTACAAACCATTTCCTTAGGAGCGTACATCAGTAACAACATGTTAAGACCAGGAATAGAGAAGGTATTCAACTTAAGGAGAAGAATCGATGAAAGATTGCGTAACTTAACAACACGTTGGAGGACCATGTGTAGTGAGATGGACGGAAGAGTAGATGAAAGAAATCTCATCCTTTCCTTTATTAACGCACTTTTTCCAACAGATTTGTTGTATACGCAGATATTCAGGATAAAAGATACCATAACGATGATAGAGCTGCGCGAGTTCCAAGAAGAGTACATCGCTCTTGAAGAAAAGCAAAGAGAAATGTAATCTTACCCGGTTGCGGTTATAAACGCAAAAGAAGGAAATGCATTCCTACTTCCAAGGACAACAAATGCAGTCTCAAGCACCTCCCAGGCTAGTCAAGAAAAGGTGGTAATAGAAGATAAGCAAAAGCAAGTAACCATGAGCAGTAGAGACAAGGAAATGTATGAAAGAGAATATAGAGAAGGACAATATAATAACCACGCAGGTAATAATAAGATTCAAAGACTTGATAACCAGGGAGACGGTTATGGAGGAAAAAAGCGATACTATAATCAAAGACCTAGAGGAAATAGAACAGTTTGGGAAGAAATAAGAATGCCGCATCTAAATACCGCAATAGACAAAATCTGGGAAGTGGTAATCTTAATGGAAGACATTCCGGCACCACCAAACCTGGGTCATGAACCACCACCAGTAAAAAGAAGCCGAGAGTTTTTTGCTTATCATCGTTTTCACGGTCATAGCACCAATAACTGTCGAAATGTGCAGAAAATTATACTAAGAATGATTGATCAAGTGAAATTAAACCATTTCCTAGCCACACAACAACAAAATCTACCACAACCACCACCAGAAGGGCAGGCGTCAGGAATGAAAACAGGAAAGAAAACATATTTGATTGAAGTAGGAGCGAATGCAAAGAACTTATACTGCAACTCAATAATACACTCGTTCAGAAGTATTTAAGATTTCCATGAAAATGTTCTGAGTCGAGTTCATGCAAGAGATAATGATGGAAAAGAAATACTCAACTTGGCAAAGGTATCACCACTTCAAGATTGGTAGAAGCAATCTATCTCTTTGAATGCAGAAGAAGTACCAGGGGGCGGAGAATTGCATGAAAGTCCATTAGTCGTCAAGATGGAGATTATCCCAAAAGCAAGGACTGAAGATGAAGAAGATATTGATGCGGACGCATGGGCAATAAGCAGGATATTGATAGACCCTGGTAGCTCAGTTGACATATTATTTTATCATACTTATAAGACTATGGGCGGCAGAGATGAGGACCTCATCCCTTCGACTTACAAGATTTATGGTTTCAATGGATAAGCAAATAAGCCGAAAGGAGAAGTAACAATGTGGATCCCTCTCAAGAACATAACCACAGAAGTGGTATTCTGCGTCATTGATGTTGAGTTACCATACAATGCCTTGATAGGCAGACCATGGCTACACAGCATTCTTGGAGTGGAATCGACCTTTCATCAATGTATTAAATTTCCCTTATCTCAAGGCGTTGGAGTAATAAGGGGAGACAGCAATGAGGAAAAAATGTGTTATGAAATTGATGTGGACAAAAGTGAAGAACACGCAAATAAGAGGAGAAATTGGAAGAAGCATATACAAGATGACAAGAGAAGTGAAAGATTAATGGTTGATGTTGTGAACAAGAGGGGAGAAATGAGCAATACTTCTACTAAGGAGACAACCTCGACACCAGAAGATGACCGTAACGGGTGCGTCAAAAGGGACGAATTCCAGATAGGAGAGCTAGTATTGAGACAAACACCGCCCTACCAGAAAAATGGAAGTGGAAAATTGAAGGACGCATGGGAAGGACCATACGTCACTAAGAAAGTAATTGGAAATGGAATGTACGAGTTGATGGATGATAAAGGACAAAATGAAGGAGGACAACTTAACCAACCTTGGAAACAAGTATATTTGAAGAAGTATGGTCCATGCGACAATCATAATACAACAACAGAAATAATCCATATGTGAACTTAATGAAGCACAAAGGTTGAAGGAAATAAACAACTCATCTCAGATATAGGGTTTTTACAAAAAGTAGTTATTATGTAGGCGAATAATTGAAGAAATAAGACATCAGAATTGTACTAATCAAGCGTATGAATGAAAATTAAAATTTATTCTTCTTTATATATATATTAAACATTTCATAAAAGATACAAACATAAGAAAAAGGAAAAAATAAGACCTTAATAGAATGCAATAAAAGTTAAAACCTCTAACTAGGAAGGCTAGGCATCCAATTGTAGCGTGCACCCTAGTTCGCATAACAACAAGAGGCAACAATAAGACCTAACGCGCGTCATAACTGGGGAAAACCTACTTAGCATGGCTCAGGTGAAAGCTACACCGACACTGTAACCTGAGTCATGGAGATTTGGGGTGAAACGAAAGCCTATCCAGCAGAGACGCCTTAGTCGAAAGACTAAGGTACGAAGCTCTCTCCTAAGGAGTGTAGAAACTCGATCAGGGCGCCGGGGTACACGGTTGAGTCAAGAGTGTCTGGGGTGTCTGGAGCGTACCTGGCCATTCTTGGAAAGTTCTGACTATGATACACTCGGTCCTCAAGAAACCCTACTTAGGGTGTGGTCTCGTAACCATAAGACATATCGGCGGAGGGATAAGAGGCCACGAACACAATTGATTGTTGGCATCACTGGATGGGAAGAGCCCACCCTAACCCGGTAGGGGTAAGCTTCCTTGAAGGGGCAGTCAAGGGGAATATAGGGACGGCACCCTCCATTAGGGAGTTGAATTGTGTTAAAAGACGTTAATATCATGGGGCTATGACTCAAAGGAGAGTATGTGCCTGTCGTATTGGTGCGTCAATGTATCCTACAGAGGCAATAATACGAAAGATGATAAGGCGAAATCAATGGGTCATTGCATGAAAGTGTAAAGACCGCCTGCGATTTCTCCGCATGACCACAAATAATACCCAGAGGAAAAATAAGACCTCTAATTAGGGAGGCAAAATAAGACCACATGAGAAACACAAACAGATCTATAAAAATGTAACTAACATTATTTTGCAGGAAAGGAGTTCAAAGAATAGAGCGTGCAACATAAGAGATAAGAGTACGCAACAAAAAAAGTAAAGATTAAGGAACATACATAAAAATAACGCACATACATAAAGGAATAAAATAACGCATAGACGCGAAAATAATGGTGCAAAAGTAGCTGAGGTAGAAAAATAAGACAAATCAAGAGGTAAAATAAAGGAGAAGATATGCAGGTACGATACTAAACTAATAATATTAAAGATACCTACGAACATTAATGCACAAATGCATAACTCAATCATCTTGTAATGGCTATCAGAGGCAAGAATGGGAATTCAAACATATAAAGACCCTCAAGCTCGTCAATGCAATTAGACCAGTCAAGGGACGAATTAACCGCTAATGACTCGATTAGTTAACATAGATCTTAATTAATAGAAATTAATCTAACAACGATCTAGATACAAAGATAGTATCACTAGATAGGTCTCGAAAAGTTATGCGCAATAGACTACTCAAACGTGTCATTCGGATACCAGACGAAGAAGAAATTATCAGATTAGTATGAAGGGCAAAATTGTAATTTTGTTTTAAACCGACTGGCTGCCCTTATCTATTACCTGGGTGCCTTAATCATTTTTGTTGGCCTTATCACCACAAACGTGTCGAAGAGAAATTCATTCTTCTCTTTTCATTTTCTTTCTTCTTCTCTTCTATTCTTCTTCTTTCTTTTCCTGTCGATCTCAATTTTGATGAATTGAGTTTGTTTTCGTTTGATTAATTCATAGAAACTTGATAGTATGTTGAATCGAAGGTGCAGATGTTAGTTCTGTGTGTGAATTAGCTCGGGAGAAGTAGGAACTGATGTTGTTGTAAGTTGAAGTTAGGATTTCATTTGAGATTCAAAGAGGAGTTAGAATATGAAGATGATGGCTTAGAGGATTGAATTAAGTTGGGTTTATCACGAATTAGAATATAAAATTAAAGAGTGGTCTGAATTTGATATTAGGGTTTTCTGAGTTGGATTAGAATTCGAATTAGGTGATGATTAAGAAGAAATTGACGACTGGGTTCTGTTGATTGAGGAAAGGGATGAAGTTAATTGGATGACATGGAGTTATTCATGAAGAATTGAGGAGTTGGGGTTTCTGTTCTTCCCCAAAATGGAAGTTAGGGTTTCAGTTGAATTTGAATTGGGGGAAAAGCTATTCAGAATATGCTGATGCTTGGGTAAGATTTCATTTTCGTTTGAGGTTAGTTTTATTGTTTCATTTGTTTAGATTATTGATTTTATGTGTTTGTGAATGAACTGTGGTTGAGTTGAGTTTATTATGGAGATGTGATTCTAGTATAGAGTTGTGTTTGGTTTAAGTTTCATGTGAGAGATGAATTGATTAAAGGGTTTGCCGTTCTGAAGATTGTTGTTACAAAACTTGCATAGAAGGATGCTGTAATAGTGGTGCTGCGTGAGAAGAATTAGAACACAGTATATGGATTGGTTGTAATGTTGATAGTAAGTTACAGGTGATCATAGTGGTGTAGTTACAGACTGGGAATTGGTGTTGTTCTTGTGAATCAGTGACTATGGTCACTGGTGGTATTAGTGGTTGGTGTTGGAGTAAGTCAGAAGATGGGTTTTGCAGTTGAGAACAATGTACTGGTGGTGCTGGTTAAATGCGTCAGAGGTATTCGTACTTGGTTGTGTTGTTACAGAGTTTTGGAGATATTTATAGAATGAAGCTGGGAACTGTAGTCTAAGTTTGTGTTAGGCTTCATGGAGAAGGAAAGTTAGGAATCCTGAGTTTGTATCTCAGATGTAGTTGGTGACTGTTAGTTAAGGTTTAGAGTAGATTATCTATCGCAAGGAAGGTCTCTTGAAGTATGTAATGGGTGGTGGAAACCTTAGGGTGAATGGAAATGTTATGGGTAATTACAGGGTGCTAAAGTTGTACTGTTGTAGTTGAAAGATTGTTAGTAATGGAGATGGAAGATAGTTGTAACTTATAGAATTGTGTATATAGAGTTTTGCATCATGAATGTGCATTAGTTTGTGGCATGAGCTAATGGCTCAGGCCTTGTGTTTTAGCCTGGCTAATTGGTAGTCTTGTCTGCCTCGCCTGAATCAGTTTATTTGCCTGAATCAGTCTTCTGACTGAGTTGACCCTGTAACCAGACTTGACCCGATTTGACTCAGTGACTTAACTCGTTGACCTGACCTTGGACCAGTTGACCTTTGTCTAGACTTTGACCTGGACTTGGACGTTGACTGTTACTTGACCTTTGACCGTCGGTTTGACCATTGGAGACCGTTAGTTAACTCAGATGGACTGAACCTTAAATTAATGGGCCGGATTAGCGGACTTGGGCTTAGGCCTTGGTTTTTTAGTTTTGATGATTTAGACCCCTTATGGTCTGAATTAGTCTTTGAATTTTTCTGTAAAGTTGTAGATCTTCTTACGACGTAACTAATGGACTTCTTACGACGTATCTAATGGACTATAGAACCAATCCAATTGAATTAGTAAACCTTTAGATGTGTAAAGATTGATAATGAAAAGGTGTGGAACCATAAATGGGCTTAGAACCATTAGATAGTTCACTTAACCTATAATTAGAGACTTGTATGAGATTATGATATGAGCCTTATATGAGCCTTTTGGTTAATATCTTAAAGTGCTTGTGTGATTAACAGTTAATCTTAACAACGATCAATCCAAATGATGAACCAGTAGATTGTGGATCTCGAGGTAGGCGTGGCTTGTCATCTAAAGAGGTGGGAATCGATAACGAACTCTCTTGTATTCATTATTGATTTACAAATCTATCTTTTGTGAAATCCATACATATCTTTGTTACTATATGATAGAGTATGCATGTACTATCTGTGTGTAATACAAACTAGTTTTCTTTCACATTTTGGGATGGGCTTGGATCTTTAGATACAACTGATATCTGTGTTTTGGGAGTATTTACTTATTTTCAAAAGTGATTCCTTCCATTGACTGGAAAATAGTTACAATCTTTATTTATTGTTAGCATGAAAGGGAGAAGGTTTCCTTTTGATTGGTGTGAGATGTGTGTGTGCACAAAAGTGATATCTATATTTATGCGCTAAAGGAGTGAAAATTGCTGCCACTAATAAACTAATAGGTGTGTGACACGTCACTGAATATTATTTTCCCTATTTCTGTACAGGCAACGAATGTCTCATACATGAATGTTTACTGTTCTTTTAAATTATTTTCAAAAGCTATTATATTATGTTTTGGTGTTTAGAGAGAATGATGTTGAGAATCTTATATATGATGGTTGGATTTACGCGTGGGCGGATACGGGCTCTCCACCGTGTAAGCACTTCTAACGGATATAATGTTGTTACCATTAGTTTCTTTGGATACTTGATATGTAGAGTGCTCGTAGAATGAGGTACTGGTTAGGTACATATCGTTTATGACTTCGAAGCCGGAAACCTCAGGGGGGCTTTAATGATCATTGAAGAATCCACAACAGTCATGCCTTGCTACTCGGAAGGATTATGTCGCTTAACTATTATTACTGTTGTGAATGTGTGCCGCAAGATTGGTTGGTAGATCTTTATATTTCAATATAACTTATTATTTTATTTATGCTTTATCTGTTTTTCGTGTTTTATCGGTTTTTAGCAAAACCTGCATTGTCTTTAAATCATTTTAGTGATTATTTGAAAGTTAGTTATTATTTCTACTGGGCACCCTTCGGGATGATATGCTCACTCAATTCCCACTTTCAGTTTCAGAGACAGCTCAAGATGTGCACGTGGCGATGAAAGCTTCGTGGAGTTGGTTTCGTTAGTTGGTTAGCTTCCGCTATGTCTATTTTTGTGTTTATATTCTATTTGTAAACCAACTCACTATTGAATATGTATCATTTGAGATGATTTCTTGTATTTATTTTAGAAAGGGTTTAGATTTGGGTTAATCTTTGTTTAGAAATTCTTTCTTTATGTTTAATTAGATGTTTTAGATCCTTAGTGCCTCATTTTATAGTTAATCACTTGGTTTAGTCAGCTGGTAGCTTAGGGGGCGCTACAATACATTATTACAAACGCATATGCTATACATTATTATCACTAGATAGATGCTTTGCTTTCGACTAATGCAAAATTGCAGGATTAAGATACGCAAGAGTAAAGATAGAAAAAAGAATATACAATTAAGAAAAATAATATACATTGAAGAAAGAATCTCAAAAGCTTGGAAACAACCAGCGTACGAAAGATGAAGAAGGAGAACATAATACAAAGAGTAGATGAGGACTTTACAAGCAGAGAAAAAGAAAGAAAAGCGAAAAGGGTATTCAAAAGCTGCGGCTATTTCGCACCCAAATCACCTTGAACATCTTCAGAAGAGTGCTCTTCTGATTCTTCCTCAGCCTCCAAGTCATTGTCCTCTTCGTCAGTCTCTTCATATTCCTCGTATTCAGCTTCACTATCAGATACCTCAATGTCCTCCTCATTTGTAGAAACTTCAGAAGGCGTGAAATCTGGTAAAGGAATGTTATATGCAGCACAGATCTCCTCTGCGTTCTTTTTAACACATGAGTCGCGAAGGCGAATAGCATCTTTATTCAGATTGGAGACAGAGACTACCAACTTTTTCTTCAGTCTGCGGTACTTAGAATCCCTGGCAGAAAGCCTCAGTTTCAGCTCCTCAATTTCCTTGAGATGATTCTTCTCAGTTTCCATAAAGGGGGACAGGAGTATTAATGACGCACAAGAAAATAATTCAAATTATAGTATAAAGAGGAAATAATTAAAGAAGAATCATACACAACCTTCTTTTCCAGAAATAATATCCCTAACCACTTCAGCGTGATCAGATTCTAAACTAACATTTGTAGATAAACCAGTCCTAGCATTGTCAATAACCCTAGCATCTATTTCAAATTCATCATCATTCCAAATAAGCAGACGAGAACGAATCATATTCTCACGAGTAACCAAAGCGTTCTTTTCGCTTATAGCTTGATCTCTCTCTATTTGAACTTGGAGTTTGACCTCATGAAACTCTTTCAAAGCTTGAGAACCCTTAAGAATTGCATTATCCTTTTCAGTAATGAGTGCGTTAACTCTCGCCTCTAGTCTCTTAATCTCATCCTTATTATCATGTAGGCGGCGTTTAAAACTGTTATTCATAGATAACATATTCCTATGTTCACGTTTAAGAATTTCGTATTTTAACTTGAGTTCTTCCATATTAAGAGTCCTTAAATTATCATTTTAGATGTTATTCAAGGAAGCATTAAGATGCTCTAGAAAAATTTCATCATAAACGGGATAATTAATTTCCTAATCAGTTAAGTTGTAGAGCTCTGCAGATACAAACAATTAAAGGAGAGCAGGAATAACGCGAAGATGTTAAAGTGAAGAGGAGAATGAAATGCATACCGATTAGCTGATTGTTCCTATTACGAAGCTCTTCCACGCGCATAGAGATATAAAAATAATCACCTTTGAGCTTGATATTCTCCGCCTCCAGAACATGAACCTCTCTTTGAAGATCACTAGTGACCGCATAAGACATACGGGCACTCTGCATCAACAAAATATAAGCGGTAAAATAACTAAACAACGCGAAATCATGGTGAAAATTGACGCATAAGAAGAAAAATCACCAGTGACCCAAGAGAGAATTGAAATCCCGGAGATAAGGCAGAGGCAACACCACGAAAAGAATCATGGCTTAAGGAAGGAGCGTCACATATCTTAACGACCGCATCACATGTGCGACCCAACGCGGTGTTATCAACACATGATAGTGAATCATAGAAGATGCTAGATAAGTCACCCATTGAAGATGTGGACGCGAAATTATCAGAAGGAAGCAGAGCGTCATCATACGAGAAAGAATTTAAAGGAGTTGAAGAAGATGCTTTCCGCTTCTTAGGAGGATTTTGAGCAGTAGACTTAGAAGCGGTCTTCTTACCCTTAACTTTAGAAGGGGAAGCACCAATAGTGGAATCCTAAGCGTCTCTAGTCTCCACCTACACGCACAATGAGAGATAAGAAACATAGGTAATAATATTGTTAAAAGTAAATAAAGTATTTCTTACTTCATTAGTGCGCGTAGCTGACGCCTTAGACATGTTCTTTTTAGCCTTCTTTTTCTGTCGCATAACCTGAGATGAAAGGTGATGATAAGAAAAATGAAAAGCAAAAGAAAGGAAATAAACCGAAAGAAAAAGTTAAAAGCAGCATACCACGTCCTTCTCCTCTGGAAAATTAAATTCCCAAGGCTTGCAAGCGACAAACTTCTTAGGAAGAGGAAGAGCTGACCCGTCAGTATCCCTACCAGTAATATAAGGGCCTTCAAGAATAAAAGGATATTCCACCCAGTGAACATCCTTTGAGTGACGCGCAGAATCATTGGAAGTATTGTGAAAGTCAACATCCTGCATGATCTTTTCACTCTCTGCGAAGCCATCAGCCCTCTACAAGCGAACGCCCTAGAGGTATAATTCATTCTTCACGATGGTAACCGTATAGTGCTTGAGAAAATTATCCACTGTATATTCTTCGGGAATGTTTGGCTTTGTCACATATTTTGGATTAGAAAACCCCCAATCCAGCCGCACGACGAGCGTACTCTACCATTATCCTGATGCAATCGCCGCTCAGCTGAAATATACCACGTGCGAATTTTTCGTGAGAGAAGAGTTCATAAAAAAGAGGAATCTGAGGGTTATAGAGAGGAATGGGAAGACCATCCATGATCTGTCCAAGCGAAACGATAACTTTTTGATCATCCCATTGGTCAAGAACAAACCATTCAGGTCCAATTGCGGCAATGGGGGTAGAACTTTAAGGATAATACCCTTAGGTTTAACTTCTGCTTCCAATTTTTTAAAACTCTTTGATGTTCTTCCAACCGGGTTAAGGGGCCATTTTAAGAATGGGAATACATGGTGATGAAAATTTAATCAAGATGATCAAACCAATCAAGAATAGATAATCAAGATGTTGAAAAATAGAATCCGAAGAGGAAGAAGATGAAGGAAAAGGTATGATAAGAATGACAGAAAAAATAACGATCAATCGACTAAAGTTTCGACAGAAGAAGAAGAACAGCCGCAGATGATGAGAGTTACAGAGAAAAAAGAAAAGAAGAAAGAAAGTAAAGAAAGGGAAGAAAAAAACGTGTTGGGGTATATAAAGGTTCCTTTCCCCTTTTCCCGAGATATTTCCTCTCATAAATGCACTGATTAGAAACGGATAGGAAGGAGTGGTTATCAGATCCTTTTAGGGACGTGTCAGATACAAAGTGGACACGTGTAGACTGCCATGCCGAAGTTCCGGAAAGATGTCAGCTAAAAGGAATATGAAAAGATGGGTTGGTGCGGCGAAATAACAAACTAGGGTTTCTCATACCGCTCCTACTCTCAAAAGAACGATATGAGAAGAGGCAAAATGTGGGTGCAAAATACCGCACACTCATTTGGTATGCGAAATAATCCCTTTAGTAGCAAGCGAATACGAACGCATACAATATGTCTAAGATAACGAACCAGATGACGTCACCAAATCACGACATAAATGTGAAGAACCACGCGGCAGTAAAGAATCCGTGCGACAATATTAAAGTCCAAGCGATATTGACGCGCCCCAGATCCGAAATTAGGGGCTTTATTAGCTGTCCTCCACTATGTAAACTCCAATAAAAGGAGCCACATGCCTTTGTAGAAGGGAGAGATCTTTTTGGTGAGCAGAGATAAGATATTTAGGAGAGAGAAAGTTATTTGCTTCCCAAGTTAGGGTTCCTACTCATATATTTTGTATTTGATCTATCTTTTAATAAAATGATTTAGAGTTTTTTCCATGATGTCTTGAATATAGTTTGTAGATCTTACTTGGGTGTGGTTGTAGGATTTCCTACAACTACAGTTTTAAATGAAACCACTTCCTTAACCAAAATTCGAAATCTCTGTCGCTACTTTTCATTAACTTTTAGTGCACTTTAACAAGATAAATGGAGTGAAAGCCAGATATCTACCAATGGCATAATCTGGTATTCTAAGGATATCCGAGGATGTGACTATGTTCTACAATTCCCTTGTTTTACAAAATATAGAATAACTTATAACTTTTTATTTCCGTTTATTTACTCAATTTACTTGGCCAATGTAATTTTTTTCGGATGGACATGTGATAAGCCGTCCTGGCTAGTTTAAGTGTTTAACCAATTGATTTTTACTTAAATCTCTTGAATTTCTTGGAATAAATCAAAGATATCTAAATTTTTCTTCGAAATAGCATGAGTCATTAAATATGAAAACAGAAATAATGGATCCAGCAATCCCAAAAGGGCCAAAACACTAATTTTTAATGTTGCAATAATTTGCTTAATTCAAGTGGAAATCTATTCCTCCTGCTTTTAACATAGTGACTGAAATGTATTCTTCGGCATTTTGTTATGTTTGTTTTGCACTCTTACAGCGTGTTCGGTTCGGAGAATTAGGAGCGCAGGAATTCAATTCCTACGAAATGGGTCCAACTCCCCCAACCGAACGACACCTAAAATCCCGAATTTGTTATTTTCTTTTCCATTGACCGAGCAATGGAAAGTAATCTGATTCTGGGTAATCGGCACTAAAGGTCTTTAATACCCATCTTAATAAAGTTTGGATCGGTAAGTCATCAAGTCATCTTGTTTCGTTTCTGTTTCGACTGATTTTTAAGCTGATGAAAAAAAACAACAAACCCAGAAAGGAAAGCGAGAAAAAAGAAGACTTCCAGTTTGTAAGATGGTCGTTGGTGGTGGTGGTGAAGATGGCGGCTAATTTTGGGGATTAAGAAAAGGGAGGAGAGTATAGTAAACTAGCAGACAACAACATAATAAAAACAAGGAATGAAGTTTGAGGGGAATTCAGACAATGTAATATCTTGAACCGAACGATAAAATAGGAATCCAGAATTCTATTCATGGAAATCCAATTCCTGGAAATGGATTATCCTGTAATCCAATTGCTGGGTTGTCGATAACTTGAACCGAACACACTGTTAGTGTCCACCACTCTATTGAGTTTGCCACTTTGCCTCTTCCACCTGCAACTTCTTAAATACCTTAATTAGTACACACATATCATCATTTTCTGTGCAAATAATTCAATTTAGAGAACGAAATTAAACAAGAGGAGGGATCCCCTCACACTTTTCATCTCACACATTACGAATAAAAACCAAAGCATAACGAATTTGAAACTAATATTTTAGGGATATGTTCCTATTACAAAGCTCTACGTTTCTACAGAAAATGAGCACATTCCGAAACCACTTAATCTACCGGCCTTAATTTTAATGGCTAAAAATCCGTTGATTTTCAACGGCTCATTTTCAAAGTAGTATATGGTGGTGTTATAAGTCATTTTAATGCGGACGAAATACTATCTTCTTCTTTTTTATTTTACAAAATTAACAAATAAAATAAAGCTAATTAAAAAAAGATACTACTAGACTTCAGTAACCTATAGATAAGTGGAGATAATTGGTTTGCTTTTTCTTATTTGTCTCCGTCACAAACCAGCAGTCTTTGTTACAAGTATTTGTTACTTTTGGTTTGTTACCCTTGTATTTTTGTTGTCCATGGCTCTCTCCGTCTCTCTAGCTTACCTCATTCAGGTTTCAGCTGCAACTTCATACGTGTTTCAAGGCCTGGACAAAACCAGTTTCATGAAGAGTGATTTTTGCGCTATACTGGTAACTCAGAGAAACTTAGAGCACTTCCTATGGAATGAACAAACTATCAATTTTGTTCATTTTGCTCCCACTATGGACTCAACAAACATGAAAAATGGATGTTCAAACCAACAAATTTGTTGGTTTGTTCATTGAGTTGGAGGATGTAGCGAGCGTTTGATGATAGGCCGGGCGAGCTTGCCTCAAACGCTGGCATTTGAGACAAAAGCACTGGCGCTTTTCTTTCCAGCGCGCGATCTTGATTAAAGCGCCAGAGCTTGTCCTTCCATCTCCGCGTTTGTCATAGAAGCACCAACGGCTGAATCTGGACGGCTGAAAACTTTTGTGATCTAACGGCTATAATTTTTGAGTTCTATAAATACTCCTCATTTCAAATCCAAATTCACACATTCTACACATTCTTCACTCTCAAATCATCTACAAAAATGCCTCCCAGAGTTCGTGGTGTTAGATACACTCAACAATAGGATCTAGCTATTTGCATAGCCTACGTTTTTCACACACAAGATGTTGCCGATACCGGTAGGAATGTATCCCAATCGACGCTCTGGGATAAAGTTTATGAAATGTTCACCGCTGAAACGATGAACATTCATGGGCATGATTGTCACGGATTGGCACATCGTTTTAGTGTAATTTCGTGTAATGTATCGGAATTCGTCGCTCAACTAATGGAGAATCACAAAAATAAGCTCAACGGTGAAGCCAAACATGAAGTGTTTCCCAGAAATCTAGCGATGTGGCCAGCATCTCACCGCGGTCGTCCTTTCGACTTCCATGCTTGTTTCAACATTATTAGGGTGCTCTCAAATACGATCCCTACGTCGCCCTAGGAATTCCAATACCCGCCGAGAATTGACGCCTATGTAGTAGTTGTTTTAATTTAATGTATTTCTTTTATTCTCATGTATGATGTGGTTGTTCAATGCAGTATATTTTTATTTATGAAATTGATGTTGCAATGTTTAATCGAGGAAAAATTTAAATTACTTATGATATTGATGGTTTTAGATAATCGTAATAACACAAAATAAACAACAAACTAAATAACATAATACCATAGTGAATCGATTTGTCCTTCAACTTCAATCAGCCCACTCCACCAAAAAACACTTAGGACATTCCCAGAAATGCCTTCCATATGTGTCTTCTTCATAAGAAGTCCGCAAATGCATAAAAGTCTTGCAATCGGGCTTTGAGCATCCACTGATTCTCTGTGGACAATGTTTGTATTCGTGATCTCCATATCCACAATGCTTGCAATGTAATAACGACTCCTTCTTTAATTTGGCTTTAAGTTTGAAGTTTTTGCATAGTGTTGCAATATTTTCTTCTTCTTCTTTTTTAATCTTCATAGCATCATCTAGCATATGTGGTTCCTCTGTAAAGTTGGGATCTTGACATTGCAAATACCTGAGCTTTTCCGGTTGTGATTCAATCACCATTCTGATGCGTGAACAACCTTCCCACGGACACTTTGAATACATCCAAGGGCATTGCATAAGACTGTGGTTATCCATGAAACATAATGGACAAACCTCTTTTGCTTCGACACATAATATTTTCTTCGCTTTTCCTTTAGAAAACATGGTGCACTTCCCTCTTACAATTTTCAATCTTTTTAAACTCCCACATATCTTAGAAACAGCAGCTTCAAGTTTTGCATCGCAAAAAAGTGTGATCGCCTTTTCAGCCATTGAGAAATAGATTTTAGAAGAGAAAATTCAAGAGAAGAGAATTTTGGTGTGAGTGAATTGTTTGAAATTGATGGTAATTTATAGAGGTAAAAAGTGAATTTTGAATTTTAAAAAACTACCCGTTGGCGTTTTTGCTACAAACGCCAGCGTCATACCTTCAAGCGCTGCGTTGAAGCTTTAAGCGCCAGTGCTTGTCCTTCCAACGCGAGCGCTTTACCTACAAACTCCAGCGTTTGTCTTTCGCTCACGCACTTAGTGGAAAAACCAATTTGGCCATCACCTGGCTCAACAAAAACATGAGTTTGTTCATTCCCATACAAATTGCCCTTAGTCACCCCTTTGGTAGGCTGCTATCCATGCATATTTCAATTTAAGAAAAAGGATAACAAATATATATTAATGCATGGACTTAAAAATAAATAAAAATTAGTGTGCATGACATGAGTCTAGAAGCCTCCAAAAGATATACGTGTGATTGAGTAATGTGTGGTTCCTAAATGCTGGCAGCCACAAAGAATTTTGCACTTTATCGGATAATTGATGTAGATGGTGATCGAGTCATCCCATTATCGGCACCATCATCTAGATTTAATATACTTTTATGATTCGCATCATACACGTATGTTATCTAATCTAATGTTAAGACAACAACCAGAATAGAATCTTGATTTAGTATCAAAATTTTATGCCCACCAATGAAGAATCACCCACATGTTAAAATGTTCTCATTCTTCAATTTGCGTAAAAATATATTGCATTTGGAAACATATTCCCGGTGATATTCCCGTACTTGAGGATGGTTTCATTTCTTCTACGGAACTACTTTTGGCAGTCCAAATCTATAGTCCAGTTCGATAATGGCAATCAACTGTCAGGTATACATCACTTTCGTATGGTCGACTATATGTGCCATTCCGTACCACGGTAAAAAAGTGAAAATCAGTAAATTTTGTACCGTTACATATCAACTTTTTTCTTATTTAGTAAAACAAAGTTAGAGACATCTGGATATTAAAGATTTTATATTAGCATGAAACAAGGTTTCTGGATCTAGCGTCAAAGTGGTGCAGTTACATTTTGGTATAAGCTGTGGTCATTGATATTATCAATAATCATTCGGAGGCTTTACTACAGTAACATCCAGTACACCTTGAAGTATGAGCGAGTATTCAATGATTCTTCAGTATATAACCCTCTATTCCCCTCAGAGAGTAAACAAACTATAATGGTTTTTGTCACAATAAATTATTCGGTTTGTTGTTTTGTTGTCCACCACTATCTTGAGCATATGCCTTCCCCAGCTGCTACTCTTACGGTCTTACCTTCCGTTGTACAGATTGATCTATACACACTAAGCTGTGGGGCAGTGAGACGAGTTAATGGGAGATTGAGTTGGAGTCCTTGGACCTTGTAGGAGACGTAAACGGTATACAACATAGTAGATCAAAATAAATAAATAATTATTCTGGTGGCCAGGATTGAATCGATAACATAATTTGGTGGTCACGGCTCCAAATGGCCGCATAAACAAGACATCATTTTCTTTATGTATTGTTCCGGATATTAAAAACTACAAATTACAAAAAAGATAAAACAAATGATGCATGGCATGAGGTACAGCAGATACGTGTAAATTGTGATTGAGTAATGAGTGGTGGTTCTTATATGCTGGCAAACACAGAACAACAAGAACTTTATCGGATAATATATTTGTGGATGGTGATTGAATAATCATTCCATTACTGGCTAGCTAGTTGCATCATCTAGATTTTATTATATTCGCATCGTACATGCACTTCATGTGATGCTTAGATGACGAGAATCGAATCTTCCTGTAGTATCAAAACTTGATGCTCATGAAATATATAGATTAAGTTGTTCTCATTCTTCTATATCGGGTAGGTTGCATACTTGCATTTGGAAGCAGATTCCTAGTGTATGCCCTTTCCATATTCGGGGGGTGGGTTTCATCTTAAACAAAAATTCCGCAAAATGGTGGGACCAGTCACTGGTTTATTAGTCTCACCAAATTATATACATCTACAGACTACATGCATGCCTTCAATCCTGGGTGTTCCGCCATTGCAATTATATACATCTACACTCTAGCTAGCCTTTGACACAATGGAGCCTGGGCACAATAAGTTCACGCTAATTAAGGAGGCAAAAGGAAGGAAATACGTTTAACTTTCTACCAAAAATGATAAATTAAGTGAACAAAATGAGTTCCTAGAAAATTAATTAGGGAACTTAATATAGATTTGAAAGGATAGATTGATTCATTATGGACTCCCACTTCTTCTAATCGTTGTGTCCTAACTCTTTTTAAATAAATTATGAAAACCTAACGACATAAATCCAAAGAGTCCCAGGTATTACGCCACCAGACATCAAATTTGTAGTACCCTGCTGCCTTTAACAAAAACAAACAAAACCAAAAAGAAAACCACCACAAGAAAAAAGCTAACTTTGTACCTTCAACTAATAATACCATGCAAGTGGCAAGTGCACTGCAAATTATAATGGCTAGCACGAGCAATTATCAAAGTTCCAGTGAGTTTTGAGCACAGATGGGTGATATGTATCTCTCAGTTGATAGTCCTCTCAAGAAATACAGATAGAGTATCTAACAACCGGAATTAGTTTTTCTTCTGCTTCTCAGTAGAAGTAGTAAGCAAAACAAATTTGCTTCTGTAAAGTTATACTTATGGACTTATAAATATTTTTTTAGAAGTTGTTTTATTTTCAATCCACACCAACTTCTTGCTTATTTATTTTCAAAAGTTGAAAAACAACTTCTTAATTGGTTTCCAAATACCCGATAATGAATAAAGAAACCTAAGTTTGAGTTATATCTGCGCATCATATTAAGTATTGGAAAATGAAACTAAGTTTGAGGGATAATGATCTGCGCATCATATTGAGTATCCTCCTATGTTTAGCAAGTTCATACATATTTGGAGGCACTGCATTTAACAAATGTTATAGGCTAGAGGTATAGGGGCGTAGAGCTATAAAACCTTTAGAAATGGATAGTTTCTCTGGCTAACTTTAGCGTGAAAGGAAGTACAGACTAGTTATTTAGACGACCCCAAAACCACCCTCTCGTATAGGCTAATTTTAGCGTGGAAGGAAGCAATACTCATTACCCAAGTTAGTGCTTATACGATTTTGGGGTAGATTTGTGATTTGTATGTTAAGAAATCTCTCGTTTGTATAATCCTGGAGAAACCACCTACGCCTTCTCAAATGGAATTTTCTTTGAAGGTTAATGTTTCCAGAAAATGGACCATTTGCCCAGAAGAGTGCTTTTCCCGGTTCAGATGGACGGGTAAATTTTTTCCTTGGGTCAAATGGACGGGAGATATTTTTATTCGAAACAGACAGAAATATCCTTTACCTATCTTCTCTCTGCCATCTCATTCTCTCCGCCATCTCAAAAAAAAAAAAAACAGCAGTAACATCGATCTATTTCTCCCACTTCTGTTTTCCCCCACAATCATCTTGTTGCAACGCTGAAATTGGTTTCTCCACAGTCTTCATCATCTTTTTCCACCTCACAGTCTACATCAACAATATCATCATATTTGTCCCCCTTCTACATCAACAGTATCATCACAGATGAAATTGAAGACTTCATTGTTGATTCATTCAGTTGGTTGATTTTATTTTCATTTGAACTGGATGTAATTGGGTTTTTTTTTTAGTACAAATTGGTGAGTGTTATGTGTTTGAAGTACCTGGTGATTCTAATCCTACACTAATTTCTATTTTTCTTTATTTTTCTTTATTGGATGAAACTGCTTTGCATCCGGTTGTTGTAATGAAATTATTGATTATTTCTATTGGATGAAACTGGCTTTCATCTGTTGGTGGTCCTAATTTTAATGATTATCTCTATTGGATGAAACTGGTTTCATCTGGATAATGCCATTCTTATAGCGTCTCCAAAGGTGAGATATAAAAATTGGGTTTCATCTCTAAGGTAGGATGTAACTGGTTTTCATCTGATACATGTAGAAATTGGCTTTCATCTAGCTTTAAGATAGATAGGATGTAACTGGTTTTCATCTAGCTTTAAGTTAGGATGTAACTGGTTTTCATCCGGTTTTAGTTTGTGCTGAAGATAGAATTGCTAAAATGGAGATGTAACCAGTTTTAATTTGTTTTGAAATTGTTTTCACCCTTGTGTAAACATTGATGGAACTGGTTTCATCTTGTATTAATTGTATTGAAATTATTTTTTATACACTCCCTAAATGAACAAATCTTTTTTCTAACTGTACTGAGAATGTGATTACTTCATTTTCCACATGCCTTTTTCTTTACCTGAGTGTGTTTCCTTTTCTATGTGCAGTGGCAAGTCTTATTTGATAAGGAATGCTATTTGAAATATGTAAAATGAACAACGTTAATTATAATTCAGAAACACTCGTTTTGTATACAAATTAAGCTAGCTCATATATCTGTTCTTCTTATCCAGGGGTTTGTTGAGGATCAGTTTGGATTAGGTTTAGTTGCTAAGGCTGTTGAGGAAGGAATATCTGTCATTAAACCTATAGGAATCATGATCTTTAACATTGGAGGCCGTCCTGGGCAAGCTGTCTGTAAGCGCTTGTTTGAGCGCCGAGGCTTCCAAGTTACAGAGCTTTGGCAGACAAAAGTTATCAAGGTAATAAGTTTTCTCTAGCAGTGATATTAGTTTTTCATAGAAGCTACCCTACATCTGTTTATCTGCACAAACTGTAATCTACGTTCAATTAAGTGCTCCCCTCTTTCGATATTATTTAGGCTGCAGATACTGATATTTCGGATCAAACATCCAAAATTAAACAAGAGCAAATATTAATGGATGAAAGTTACAAACAAGAGCTTGCTTCTTTTGCACAAAAAACTCACTTTCTTCGGTTATTCAATATTTGCTCTTGTTTGTAGCTACAGAAAAAAACTCACCTTCTTCATTTTCCACATGCCTTTTAGTTGTTGTTCTTGCTTCAAACCCGCTACAATCGATACTTAGATCTTTGCACTATATCATGTGGTATGTAGGAAAACAATAAAGTTTAATTATTCTTTCAAAGTTGAGCATTTTTAATTTAATATTGCTGTCAGGTGTAAAAGCAAGAGGCAACTCCAATCATGTATTTGTTGGTACGTAGGAGCATGTGTTTCGTTGATCATCAACTGTGTCTCAATCATGAAACTTATTTAAGAGAGAGTATGTGCTGGCACATGCATCCCTAAGCCATTAATTTCAGCTGAATAGTATTTGCTGTTTACATGCATTGTAGTGGTTTTTTCTCAACTTCCAAATTTTATTTATATGGCCAGTGTTTCTTTAATTGGTGCAGTTACGGCTGTCGGATACAGTGCAAGTTCGTTCTATGAGGGTGCCATTTTGTGCACGCATTCATCCATATTTGTTTCTTAAATGAGGGCGCAGTTCGTTCTGTATGCAAGTCTCGCAGAAAGAAGCCACGTATGATTTTACTGTCTAAGTCAACATTAGCAATCAGTTTACTACACTTGAGTTGCTGTAGTTTACAGGCAGTTTACCCAGTTCCTTAACGTATCATCCTGAGAAAGCATATGTTTAGTCAAATATTGTATATGAAAAATATTTTATATACCTTAAGTATTTTCGTTAGTTAGAGATTTGTTTAGGGATATATTTGTCAGTTATAATTGTACTTTTCAAAAATTTCTGGGCAAATTACCCAAAATGGTTAATAGAGAAGTATTTTTTTAATTCATGTCCATTTAAACTGTATCAAATTTTACAAGTCTTTTTCACTCAGGAATTGTTGTTTTAGGGCTATTTGACCAATTTTGTGTAATATCTTAATAGCCCGATAGAAAAGACTAGCGGATTCAAATGGAGTGCATCTATGGTGCACATTCCTCCCTTGATTATAGGCTGATTCTCTAAATACAATTATTTATTTCTTTGATTAGTTTTTTTTTGAAGGGATTTTTTTTGAACGAAGGCAGTACTTTGAAATTTGGGGAAATGAAAACCTAAACAAATATACTCTCTCTTCTTCGTTTATCTGGTCTCCACTCTTGTTTTTCAACTTCTTATCTTCCATTGATAAGTTTGCTTATCGATGAAAGTGAAATCTGAGTTAACAAACTTTAATGGTAGCGAGCGATGATTCTATTCATATACAAAACTTACCTGATTCCGAGAAGAGAAAAAGGAGGAAGCTTTTAATTATAAAATTAAAAAAATCCAAAAATAAAGATAAACAGTTTTTTGGTTAATTAACTCTTAGATTTGAATTCCTGAGTGTAGAAGACAAGTAAAATATGACTCCCTTTAATAACCAAGAATTCAAAATTCATGGTTCTAATATATTCTATTTGGGTATTCATGGTTCTAATATATCCTATTTGGGCATTCTGCCCAAACTCAAATTATAATGTTAAGATTTAAGTTACCCATATGCCCTTAATCTTTTTCTTATAGTCTCTTCCTTCTTTCCGGTTCTTCTTCTTAGATTCTTCGATTCCACTGCCGACATAATAACCAACACCAGCAGCAACAACAACACCGGTACAGCGCTGGCCAACACCTCCACCATTACCAACATAGCCACCACTACCAGCACCAACAACAATACCTCCAACACCATCGCCATCACTATCACCGTCATCAGCTAACTTTGGGTAAGTGGTGATTTTAAATATGATCTCTTAATTTACTGATCGAGAAGTGAAATTGAAGAGGCGTTGGTGCTGGTTTATGGGTGAGGAAAGAAGTTGTTCCGAGCATCGAGACCTTACAAATTCAATTGCTTAATAGTTGCAGCAAATGCTAGGTCCGTTAGGTTGCTGAATTTTTTGTTATTTTTGAAACAGGTTGCTGAATTTGATTGAATCAATGATGTTAATCAAGGGAAAATCACATGGGGTTCATATGTTTTTGGTGTGAATTTGTTGTAGGAAGTCTTCGCATTTTGATTTTGATTCAACATCAGATCTCGCATCATATTTTTTTCTTACGAAATTGTGATCTTATGTCTTGATCTGTTGCTTATTATAGTAAAAAAAAAATCTGTGTTTTTGTTCGTTTGATTGGTTGGGTTAGGATTTTATACATACATGCTAATCCCCATCTTTGTCCTATATATCAAAAATCAATTCAATCAAGAACAAGACCAATAAGTTATTACAGTACATTTTTGGTTTTGTGAATGAAATATGAGATGTTAGGATTTTACATAGATAAGCTTTTTTGGGTACCATTTGCACTGGATTAAGCTTCTCTGGACATGAATAGAGTTTTTTTTTTTTTTTGTTGAAAAGCTTGACGTTCAATCTCACATCAATTTCGACCTAAATTTGGCATGAAATACGTTTCTCAAGGTTACACTTAGGTGCATAACGCATAATCTGTCATGACAAATACTTTGTGCACCTGGGTGCATTATGCACAGTCTGACAAGAAAATAATTTTTACATGCTGCACCTGGGTGCATAATGCATACTGCCAAAGTTGTACCTAGGTGCATAAACACAATATGACAAGATTCAAACTTTGTAAACAAAATATTTAAGGGCTGATTATCTAACATAAAATTCACATTTTCCAAGTGGAGTTCTTCACCATTAAGTGAATTTTTAAGTCTGACAAGATTTCATATAAAGAACATAGTTCTAAACAACCTAAATAAACGACATCAAATGTCTTCTTTCTTCCAGCAACTTCTTTGATCTGGGAGAATTTGGTATACAACTTGTACATTTTATGTTCTTACTTATTCCATTGCAGTATCTCTTCTTGGAAATTCATAGCTAGCTTTCATCACCCAATCCATGATGTACAAAACATACATTCGAGGATCGGCTCTACTGCAAAACCATCAGAGTATGAGTTAAACGCCATTTAGTTTATATTTAAGAAATAAAAAAATAAAATAAAAATAAAATAATCGGATTCTGAGTTAAAGACCAAACATAACCAATTTATGCACCAGGTGCATATGAGTTTACTGCATGAAAGTTAAATTTAACAAAATCTAATCAAGATGCACCCAAGTGCATCTTGGTTTACTGCAAGTTGAAAATCAAATTTAAACCAAATCTAATCAATATGCACTCAAGTGTATATGAGTTTACTGCTGCTCTGAAAATTTACTTTCTTCTTTCACAAAATTCACGCTTTATACAAGCATTAACATTGATATTTACCATTTTATCTTGAAAACGTAAAGATTTTCCATAATAGTAGTTTGTGTTTGTTACATTTTCTTAATTTGGATTGTTGTTTTGATTTATATGCGGGTAACAAACTTGATCGAATTGCTTTACTTACCTCCTTTTTACCGACATGATTTCCACTCGCTGATTTGTGATATCCACATTCACATTAACATCGCGCCTGTTATTCGTTCTTAATTCGACAGTCTTCCTCTTTCCTTTGCTTCCTACAATAGAAAACTGTAAAATGTATCCAAGATCAAAACCAAAAAGATCAAGATGCACCCAAGTGCATCTGAGTTCACTGCAACATGCAAGCCAAACATAGACAAATTTACTCAAGATGCACCCAGGTACATCTGAGTTCACAGCAACATGAACAACTAAACATAGCCAAATTTACTCAAGATGCACCCAGGTGCATCTGAGTTCACTGCAACATGAAAAACAAGCAAAGCCAAAAATACCCAACATGCACCTGGGTGCATCTGAGTTTACTTCAACATGTAAACCAAACATAACCTAGTTTACTCAAGATGCACCTGGTTGTATCTCAAACCACTGAATACAGTATGTTACATAACCAAGTTCAATTTAATCATGCAGTATTACCAGAAAAGTGTTCTGGTTCAAATTTCAATTGTTTTTTTTTAAATAATCAACCAATTAATACACCCAAAGTTTCATATCAGAATATATACCCAATTCAAAAACCTAATTTCAAAATAAATACCTAATTGATAACCTAATGTTCCATTTCCTAATTCAGAATCAAAAAGAAAAAAAGGGTTAGGAGCTTACGAGTTTTAGGTCCTTCGGTGCTCATCTTTGATGAAATAAACAACCTATTTGATCTTTACGGAATAATTGAATTGAGAAGTTTAGAAAAATTAGGGCAGCAGAAATGTTGTTGGAGTTGATTCAGAAGATGATGTTTCCGAAATACTTTTTCTCGAAACAGTTAGCTGGTCTTGATGTCGACGTTGATGGAGGAGAAGAAGAAAAAGAAATTGGTGATGGTGGTGGTTGTTTTTCTGTAAGAAGATGAAGAAGGAAAAAACAAGATGGTGGTGGAGAGAAAAGAAGTTATGAGGACGACGATATGAACGAAGTTGAAGAGGATATAAACTGTAAGGGTACGATTGTCTCTTTAGTTGTATGTCTTTTTCACCCACACACATACTTTAGCAGTCCAATGCTACCAAGCTTTATGGGTTTGGACATATGACCCATTTTCCATAAAAATAAATTGAAGCAACCATAGCAATATATTTTCCATGATTCGGTTTGTGATCTATATTTACTAGACTTGGGTCCCTCATCATATACCGTCTCTGGAAAATTTTTCTCAAATTAAGGTTTTCGTCTATAATTATCTAGCTCTAATTTTTTTAGTTTTATACACAATGAAGATACAATGTAAATTTCTTATGTCAATTTTCAATATATTTAACATTCTCAAACAAATCCATTCTCCAACAACAATTTCATTTTCTATTTTTAACTTGTCTCCTTAGATTGTCCAGTGGCGTGTGAACCAATTAGTTTTACATGTTTGATCGGTCTTCTGAATTGTTCTCTTGCGCATGGTAGACTGTCATGGTTGTCACCATTAGCAAATATAACATGAGGACGAGGTGAAACTGAAAACCAGAAAAATGAGGAAGAAGAAAGAGGGAGTGCAATTGATAATTATGATTTCTGCCTAGATTTTGTTTACCCGCATTCCAAGGTAAATGACCATCTTATACTAACATAAAGAAAATAGACATTTTTGGTAGGAGACCCCCCAAATTACTAAATCGCCCTCATTTTAATTATTGGGTTCTATTACCGTAGAACTTCGTTAAATTAATCCGCGATAAATTAATAACTTGGTTAAGATAATATTTTTTGCCGGGCCCGATTTGGACCAGTGTGCTAAATTCATAACCCCGCAAAATTTATAAGATAATAAAAATTTTGATTTTCCAATACGGCCCAACTAATATATAAATTAATAATCAGTGTGATAACATTATATTATGATGCTTATTAAAATATGTATCTACGGTTATTTGTTTTTGTTCACATTTATAATACATTGGACTTCATCTTTATTTTTTTGTACTCCATTGAGAAGTTCCGAAATGATTTTATTGTGTTTTCTTTTTCTTATTTTAATTGTAATATTGAAGTACATACATTTATACACATAATTGCCATAAAATAACTAGAAATAATTTGAATTGAAAATAAAATCTCTAGATATTTGATACTACCCAATTATTTTAGAAATTTAAAGTTAAAATTGGTATGTTTCGATCAAATAATAACTTATTAATTTATCGATAAATTAATACTTCGCTAAATTGATAAAACTTAGCAGTTCCAAGGCTATTAAGTTATCGAAGTTTTACTGTATATCATGTAATTTCAATAAAAATTGAGGGTAGAAATGTATATTAAAGAACACCGGATTAAAAAGCCACTAGAATTATACATATTTACCGAAATGTCATTGTTTTTAAAAATAGATCAAAATTTTTAAAATCTTAATATCATTCAAAATATATATATCGGATTTTTATAAAATTTATATATTTGAAAAGCTCTTTGAATTATCTACGTAACGGGTACAAATAAGAATAGTAATTATTTTTATTTTACCCAAAAAATTTCATTATTTTCAAATTTAATATTGTTGGATGAGTCAAATTCAAACATGTGCATCACACATGTGTTCTTATTAGTGTTCTTTTTTGATACTATGTGTTCTTACTAGTGTATAATATGGAATAAAACATATATAATAATCAAAAAAAAGTAAATAACCACAGTTAAAAACTCATTCAATAATAAAGGAAGAATGTGGACCTTTAGTTAAGTGGGGGTGCACATAGATGCACTCAATGAAATGGCCTTTTAAAATCTAACAACATTATATAACAACATTAGCACGGGATAACGTTACCAATACCATATCTCTTAATCTGACCAACAATAGTACCCCTAGCTGCCTAGGCCTAGAAAATGTTCTTAGAACCCAAAATTAAGCCAAAATGGAATTTCTTGGAAGGTAAAAAGAAAAAGAAAATCCTTGAAGAACAAGAATAGAAAAGAATACACAGCACAATAAACCGGAATATTCGAGTAAGGAAAAAGCAAAATTCTCACCGAATATTCAAATATGCCACCCAATCACCTTATCTCGTACCGATTCCATGCGCAACTCACCGCTATCATTTACACTGACCACTCAAAATCGACGACCAAAACCAAAACTTCTCAAATCCAACAGCCAACAAGACAGTCCTAATACATTAAAATACAACTGGCTGTATAAGATAGTGAAATCTTAGGTAGAGGCCTTTAATGGTGGCACCTTCCTCACTTGGAGAAATTTATGGTGTCAAATTTTGATGGCTCTTTTCAGAATGCGATGAAGTAATATTCCATAGGCATCTTAATACGTTTTTCTTACAATTCTAGAACGAAATCCCCATTATAAATAGATCATTCGACTTCATCAAATTTATACACAAAAACAAATCTACTTCTTCTTTCTTTTACAGAAAACACAAAAACACACATCAAATTTCATATTCTCGACGTGTATAATGGCAGGAATTGTGGTTGTATTCGACTTCGATAAGACGATTATCGATCACGATAGTGATAATTATGTCATTGATGAATTGGGTTTCACTCAATTGTTTGATGAACACTTGCCTACCATGCCTTGGAATACTCTCATGGTATGTTTCCTCTGTTTTCTTCTTCTCTGTTTTCGCATTTTTGACTGAAATATGTTTTTGGAGATTATTTTGATGCCCCATTGTTGATTTAAGAATCAAAACAATGTTAGATTTCAGAATCTGGAGTTTTAATTTTATGATTCATTTGGCATTGTTTTTCAGGATAAGATGATGTTAGAGCTTCACTCAAATGGGAAGACAATTGAAGACATTGCAAATGTTCTGAGACGTGCTCCATTGGATCCTAATATCATTTCATCCATTAAATCAGCTCATGCTCTTGGGTAATTTTCTTGAATTTCAATACAATTTTCCAAATATTTATCTCATAAAAATGAAATTATCAAATGGGTCTCATTGTGTTTTTTTTTTTTCCTTGTTTCAGGTGTGAATTGAAAATTTTAAGTGATGCAAATCTGTTTTTCATTGAAACAATCTTAGAACATCATGGGTTATCAGGTTACTTCTCAGAAATCAACACAAACCCGGGTTTCGTCGATGACCAGGGAAGATTAAGAATCTTTCCATACCATGATTTCACTGCTGCTCCTCATGGTTGTACTACTGCGTGTCATGGTTGTCCCATCTGCCCTCCCAACATGTGCAAGGTAAATTAATCTCATAATTCAGCTTATTTAATCCTTAAACACCACGAAACTGCGTATACGGATCATTGAGATGACTCAATTAGTTGAACTTACATTGAGGAACATGTAATGGACAAGAAATCTAGTCACATGCTCATCAACATGAGTCATGAGTGGGCTAATACTTTATTAGAAGAAGATTAGTTGGCTAATTGATTAATGTTTATGTTAATACAGGGTTCAATATTCGACCGTATCAAAGCAGAAGCTTATGAAAATGGCAAGAAAAGAATCATCTATCTTGGAGATGGAAAGGGTGATTACTGCCCAAGTTTGAAGCTCGAACATTCGGACCGTCTTATGCCACGAAAAGACTACCCACTCTGGGAACTAATTATCAGTGACCCATCACTAATCAAGGCAGAAATACATGAATGGAGCAACGGCAAAGAACAAGAACAAATACTACTTCAACTCATTAACACGATAATCTACGAAGATACAATCATTAACACGGCCGGAGTAACTCTGTTGGCGGGTGATTGCAAGTTTCAGACGATTCCGGTTTCAAATCACGAGTCGTTTGCTAAAATTCTTGCAGTGCCCATTAAAAATTAGTTCTTAATGTGGTAGCAATGTTTTGGCTAGCTAATAACACTTAAAGCCAAGATTTTTGTTGTTTACATCCACTGTCATTGTTGATTTACTATTGTAACCGTAAGTTTACTGAATCCATGTGTGTATTAGCTGCAATGAAATTGAAATAATCTAGTTTCCTGCTAATGATTTTCTTGGATGAGTGTGTATTGACAAGAATATTTGTTGATTTTGGCAATCACAAATAGGGCCGTTGTGCTTTTCAATGCACCATCCACCACCACGACATAAAAGCACAAGATCACTGAAATTTAGAGCGCCTTCGTTCACTTTTTTGGTGGATTTTCAATTAGCTTAGTGCATGACTATCATGTTAAGAGTATGGTTACTTATGGTTGTCATAAAATATGCAGTGTGCAACACAAGACAAAAGCTTTGTGTAGTTGCAGGAAATCCTACAACCACACCATATTGATAATCTACGAAGTAATCTAAGAAACCATGATGAAATATTCAAAATCTTTTATTGAATCTTCGAACAAGTACAAAGATAATGAGGGAAAACCCTAACTTGGAAAACAAATAACTCTCTCTCTCTCTCCTAAATACCTTATCTCAGCTCACCAAAAAGATCCCCCTTCTACAAAGGTGTTTGGTCCCTTATATAGGAGTTTACATAGTGGAGGACAGCTAATAAAGCCCCTAATTTCGGATCTGACATGCATCAATGTCACGTAGACTTTATCATTGCCGCACGATTTCTTCACTGCCGCACATTTATTCATACTATTATCGTGACTAAGTGACATCATCCGTCTCGTCATCTTGGATGTGCTTTATGCGTTCGTATTCGCTTTCTATTTACAGGAGTTATTTCGCATGCTAAATGAGTGTGCGGTATTTTGTACCCACATTTTTCCTCTTCTCTTATCGTTCTTTCAAAGAAGGAGCGGTGAGAGAAACTCTGATTTTACTTTTGCCGCACCCGTTCATCTTTTCGTATTCCTTTTCACTAACAGTATTCCGAGATCTCGGCATGACTATTCCCACGTGCTGACTTCTCCATTCATCATTTGACACGTCCAAGCAGGATTTGACAACCGTCTCTTCGTATCTATCTTTTCATTAATGCGTCCGTAAAAGAGATATCTCGGGAAAGGAAATATGATCCTTTATATACTCTAGTACAATCCCTTCTTCACTTTTATATTCTTTCTCTCCTTCTTCGTTCTCTGCAATTTTTACTGTTCAGCTGTTCTTCAGTTTCGTTCAATCTTTGATTGATCATCACACTCTACTTCGCGCCTTCTTTCCATCTTTAACTGTTTCTTCTATCTTCTTTTTACTTTTTCTCAGTTATGAACCCCGTTTTTCGTTATTTTCTTCTTGATTATTTTGATCCTGATCATATTGATCATATTTTGATCCTCATCTTCCATTCCCATTCTAAAAATGCCACTTAAACCAGGTTGGAAGAATGTTAAAGAGTTCAAGAGTTTACAGGCTGAATTCGAGCATAGAGGTTTTACATTATCCATTCCTCCTTGATCTGAATCTACTTCTTCTCTTGAACCTAAATGGTTTTCGCTCGATCAATGGGACGATCAGAAAATCATTATTTCGCTCGGGCAGCTGCTCGCTGGTCTTCCCATTCCCCTCTATAATCCTCAGATCCCCTTGTTCTATGAGCTTCTATCTGATGCGAGATTTTCGCGCGGTATATTCCAATTGAGTGGTGACTGCATCAGGATAATGATGGAGTACGCTCGTCGTGTGGCAGGGTTAGAATCTGCTTATCCAGAAGATATAAGGAATCCTAATCAAGCACAGAAAGAAATCATCCCTGCGGAGTACACAGTTGAGAACTTCTTTCTCCATTATGATGTTGTCATTGTGAAGAATGAATCATTCCGTTGGGGCATTCGCTTGATGAGAAAAGACGGTTTTGCAGAAGACCAGAGGATCATGCGGGATGTTGACTTTCATGACTCTTCTAATAACACCGCTCGTAAATCAAAGGATACACGCTGGGTGGAGTATCCTATCGTTTTGGAAGGTCCTTACATTACTGGTAAGGGCGCTGATGGTTCACTTCTTCCTCTTCCCGCGGAGTTTACCACTTATAAACCTTGGGAGTTCAGATGGCCTGAGGAACATGATGTGGTATACTACTTTTGTCTTCGTCTTTCTATCAATTTCCCTTCTATTGTTCTTCGTTTTTCTTACTACTCCCTTCGATTTCAGATTGCAAAGCAAAAAAAGAAGGCTAATAAAGCTGCGTCTTATGCGTCAGATTCGCGTGATAATGAAGTAAGAAATACTCTTACTCGAAATTTAACAATATTGTTACCTCTGTTTCTTATCTTTCATTATGCGCGTAGGCTGAGACTGTTGACGCTGCGGATTCAAGCAAATGCAGTGATATTCCTTTAAAAGTAAGGGGCAAGAAGGTTGCCTCTAAATCCACTGCTAAGAATATCTCCAAGAAGAGGAAATTATCTTATCCCACTCCTCAAAATACTAGTTCCTATGATGACGCACTACTTTCTCCTGAAGATTCCTCATCCGCGTCTCATATGAATCAGTTGTCAAATATCTTTTCTGATTCTGTGTCAGCTATCAATAATGATCCATTGACTCGTACATGCGAAGCGGTTGCTAAAATTTGTGACGCTCCTTCTTTGAGTCATGAATCCTTATGAGGAGTTTCCTCTGCATTAAGTCCAAGCTTTCAATTCGCACTTGGATTTTTGGTAATTTTTATACCGTCGCGTCCGCTATTATGATACTTTTATTCTTTGTGTTTATTTTAACCCCCATTTTATGTTATCGCAGAGTTCCCGTATGTCTTACGATGTTACTTCAGATCTTCAAAGGAAGCTTCATTCTTTTGAGGCTGAAAATCTCAAACTTAAAGATGAGGTCCCCACTTATAAGAACGATGTTACTGAGCTTCGTGAGAGGAATAATCAATTGATCGGTATGTAGCCCTTTGTTGCTTCCACTTTTATATTGGTGCGTCATTTTCGCCTCTTTTTAATTTTCTGTGTTTGCAGAAATTTACAACTTAACTGATGAAGCCATTAATTATCCGGTCGAAGATGAGATCCTTTTAGAGCATCTTAATTCCTCCTTAAATGACGTTGTTAATGTTGACCTAGAAGCTCTTAACCCTGTGGAACTGAAGCCAAAATATGAAATCCTTAAAGTTGATCATAGGAGCATGTTATCCGTTTGTAATGGCTTTAGGCGTCGCTATTGTGAAGCCAAGGAAAAGATTAAAATTTTGGAGGCGAGAAATGCCGCTCTTATAACCGAGAAGGATGAGGTTGTTCTAAAGGGTGCGAAATCTTTAAAGGAGTTTCATGAAGTTAATCTCCAAGTTCAAGTAGAAAGAGATCAAGTTATAAGCGAAAAGAACGCATTAATTGATCGAGAGAACACGATCCGCTCTCGGCTACTTATAGAAAATGACGATGAATTTGAGTGGTATGCTAGGGTTATTGATAATGCTAGGAATGGTTTAGCTACAAATGTTATCCTTGAGTCTGACCATGCTGAATTGGTTAATACCATTATTTCTGAAAAAAAAGGTTGCTTATACTTCTTCTATAATGTCTTCAACTTTTTGTGCAGCTTTCTGATTTTTACTTGTACGCGGTCTTGATCTTTTTGTTGTATTTTGCATAATCCGAGAAGAATTTTCTCAAGGAGATTGAGGAGTTGAGATCTAAGCTTTCTGCCAGGGATTCTAAGTGCCGTAGACTCAAGAAGAAGTTAGTGGTCACTGTCTCTAACTTGACTAAAGACGCGATTCATCTGCGTGATTCAGAAGTAAAAAAATACGCAGGGAAGATCTGTGATGAGCATAATATTCCTCTTCCAGATTATGACTTCGCTGAAGTTCCTGCTAATGAAGAAGATTCTGAAATTTACGATAGCGAAGCAGAGTATGAGGAGTATGAAGAGACTGAAGATGAAGATAGTGGTGATTTTGAAGTTGAAGAAAAAGGTGAAGATGATATGGGAGGGAAATAGTTGCATCTTCTGAAATCTGTTTTGCTTTTTTATTCTGTGCTTGTAAACTCCTCATCTACTCTTTGTATTATGCTCTCCCTTTTCATCTTTTGTTCAGAAAAGAGACTTGAATGTATAATCTTTTTCTTTAATGTATAATCCTTTTCTGAATCTATCCTTGCATATTTTAATCCTGTAATTTGTCATTAATCGAAAGAAAAACGTTTTTCCAGTGACAATAATGTATAACATATGCGTTAATAATAACATATAATCATATGCGTGAATTTATCATATAGTGGCGGGTAACACTTCTTCATGTGTTTGCATTCCCATTCTTGCCTCTATTAGTCGCCACAAGATGGTTGGATTGTGCATATGTTACTTTGTATCATATACGCATAAGTCTATCATATGCGGTATTTTATTATGCGTTAGTCTATCATCTATGCCTTCGAAGGTATCTGTTATGCAGCGAAATTATTTAGTTTCAAACCTGAATGATTTCTCCTTTATTTTACCTCATGACTGTGTCTTTGTGTTCTGCCTCAGCTATGTCTTGTATTATCATTTTCGAGCCTATATATCATTTTACTCCTTAAATTTATTTTATATGTGTGTGTTAATCTTTGAGCTCCTTTCTTTTTAACATTCATTTTTTCCTGCAGAACAATATTAATTTCAATTTGGTTTTTCTCATGAGGTCTTATTTTGCCTCCCTAATTAGAGGTCTTATTTTTCCTACATGTATCATTGATTGTACGACGAAATCGCAGGCGGTCTTTACATTTTCATGCAATGACCCATTGATTTCTCCTTATCAGTTCTCGTATTATTTCCAATGTAGGATGTATTGATGCGTCCATATGACAAGTCTTATTACTCCCGTGAGTAAAAGTCTCATGACATTGGCGTCTTTGACACAATTCATCTCCCTAATGGAGGGTGCCGTCCTTATATTACCCATGACTGCCCCTTCAAGGAAGCTTACCCCTACCGGGTTAAGGTGGGCTCTTCCCATCCCGTGATGCAACAATCAGTTGTGTTCGCGGCCTCTTATCCCTCTGCCGATATGGCTTATGGTTACAAGATCGCACCCTAAGTGGGGTTTCTTGAGGACCGAGTGTATCATAGTCAGGACTTGCCAAGAGCGGCCAGGTACACTCCAGACTCCCCAGGTACTCTTGACTCAACCGTATACCTCGGCGCCATGATCGAGTTTCTACACTCCTTAGGAGAGACCTTCTCACCTTAGTCTTACGACTAAGGCGTCTCTGCTGGATGGGCTTTCATTTCACCCCAAATCTCTATGACTCAGGTTTTGAGGGTTGGTGTAGTTCTCGCCTGAGTCATGCTAACTAGGTTTTCCCCAATTATGACGTGCGTTAGGTCTTATTATTGCCTCTTGTTATTATGCGAACTAGGGTGCACACCAAAATTGGATGCCTAGCCTCCCTAGTTAGAGGTTTTAACTTCTGTTGCCTTCTATTAAGGTCTTATTATAAGGTCTTATTTTTGCCTTTTTCTTATATTTATGAAGAAGAAGAATTTTTCATTTTCATTCATATTCTTGATTAGTACAATTCTGATGTCTTCTTTCTTCAATTATTCTCTTACATAATAACTTATTTGGTGTAAATATCTTTTCAACTTTTTCACTTCCTTCATCCCTTCTGCTTCATTAGGTTCACATACCGACCATTTCTTCTGTCATGTTTAGATTTTCGCACGTATCATACTTCTTCAAATATGCTTGGTTCCAAAATTGATTAAGTTTTCCTTCCTCCTTTCCCCCCCCGCTCCGCCCCCCCTTCCCCCCCCCACCACCGCCCTCAATTAATTAGTATATTCCATTTCTAATGACCTTCTTAACTATGTAAGGTCTATCCCATACGTTCTTCTTCATTCCATTTCCACTTTTATGGTAGGGATGTATTTGTCTCAATACTAGCTCTCCTATCTTGAATTCGTTCTTTTTGACGCACTTGCTAGGTTCTTCCTCTTGTGCGGTGGTTGTCGCCTTAGCAGAAGTATTATTTATTTCTACACCCTTGTTCACAACATCGACCATCAACCTTTCACTTAGCTTGCCTTCTTGTATTTCTCTCTTCCAATCTCTTCACTTGTTCATGCGTTCTTCACTTTTGTCAACATCAATCTCATGACAGGCTTTTCCCTCCTTTGGATCTCCTCTTATTACTCCAATGCTTTGAGGTAATGGAAATTTGATGCATTGATGAAAAGTTGAAGCCACTCCAAGGATGATGTGTAACCATGGCATGCCTATCAAGGCATTGTATGGAGACTCTACATAAACCACGCAGAATACTATTTCTGTGGTTATGGTTTTGAGAGGTATTCGCATTGTTATTTCTCCTTTTAGTTTATTGGCCGATCCATTGAAACCATAAATCATGTAAGTTGAAGGGATGAGGTCGTCGTATCTGCCGCCCATAGTCTTGTAAGTATGGTAAAACAATATATCCACTGAGCTGCCAGGATCTATCAATATTATGTTTATTGCCCATGCGTCTGCGTCATTATCTTCTTCTTCTTCATTCTTTGTTTTTGGGTTAATCTCCAATTTGACAACTAATGGACTCTCATGCAATTCTCCGCTTCCTGGTACTTCTTCAGCGTTGAAATAGATTGGTTGTCTCTGCCAACCTTTCAGTGGTGATGTCTTTTCCAAGTTGAGTATCTCTTTTCCATCATTGTCTCTTGCATGAACTCGACTTAGGACATTATCGTGGAAATATTTTATGCTTCTGAACGAGTGTATTATTGAGTTACAGTATAAGTTCCTGGCATTCACTCCTACTTCAATCAAATATGTCTTCCTTCCAGCTTCTACTCCTGGTGCCTGCCCTTCTGCTGCTGGTGGTAAATTCGGTTGTTACGGGACTAAAAAATGGTTTAATTTCCCATGACTTATCATTCTTAGTATGATCTTTCACATATTTCGACAATTAGTTGTGATGTGACCGTGGAACCGATGATAAGTTACAAAACTCTCTGCTTCTTCTTCCTGGTGGTGGCTCATGACCCATATTTGGTGGTTCTGGTATGTCTTCCATTAAGATTACCGCCTCCCAAATTTTGTCTATTTCGGTATTTAGACGCGGCATTTTTATTTCTTCCCAGACTGTTCTACTTCCTCCTTGGCCTTGATTATAGTATCGTTTCTGCCCCCATATCCTTTTGCTTGGTTATCTAGCCTTGGAATCTTATTATTTCCTGCATTGTTGTTATATTGTCTTTCACTATGTTCTCTTTCATACATTTCTTGATCTATACTGCTCATGGCGACTTGCTTTTGCTTATCTTCCATTACCATATTTTCTTGACATCCTTGGGATGTGCTTGCAACTGCATTTGTTACCTTTGGGAGTAAGCTTGCATTCCCTTCTTTTGCGTTTGTAACCGCAACTAGATAAGATTCCATTTCTTTTTTCTTTTCTTCGAGAGCGATGTACTCCTCCTGGTACTCGCGCAGCTCTGTCATTGGTATGGTATCCTTTACCCTGAATATCTACATATACAACAGATCTGTCTAAAAAAGTGCGTTAATGAAAGCTAATATGAGATTCCTTTCATCCACTCTCCCTGCCATTTCATCACACATGGTTCTCCAACGCGTGGTTAAGTGTCGCAAGCCCTCATTGATCCTTATGCGTAAGCTGAATACCTTCTCTATCCCTGGTCGTAACATGTTGTTACTGATGTACGCTCCTAAGAAGATGCTCTGTAAATGACTGAATGATGTTATTGTTCCCATTGGTAATCCCTTAAACCATTGTAAAGCTTCTCCTTTTAGACTGGCAGGAAATTACTTGCATAAAACCGCATCATTATCTTCACATTGTAACAGAGATCTGCTGTACGCCTTTATATATTGCACTGCACAAGTGCTTCCATCAAAAATATTAGTAAATACAGGTAAAGTGCATTTAGTTGGTATTCCTGCCATTTGTATCTTTCGTGCGAATGGTGCTTTTCCTGCTTCTTCTATGGCTTCATCTAATTGTCGTCTACCTCCATCTCTCCGTGTCGTCATCATCGCTCTCACTTCTGCTAATTCTCTCAAGATTGCTTCATTCATGGTTTGGTCTGCGTCTTTCCACACAGGTCTCTTCAGTTGTGCTTCCCTCAGTCTGTTGTCATGCCTATTTTGACGCATCGCCTCTTATAGTTCTCTTTCTTCCGCCTCTTCTCTTCTTCTTCTCCGTCTGTCCCTTTCATTCCTTTTATGTCTTGCCCGGATCTGTGCATCAATGTTTCTTTCCTCTTCTTCTTCACGCTCTCGTTGATTTCGCAACATCTCTCTACCATGTAGTATCATCCTCCCTTGTTCTTCATCAGTTTCATCTTCCTGATCATGATGTACGCGGTTATGTTCACCATGCCGTTCATTGCGATCGCCTCTGCGGTTTTCTTGTATGCGATAATTTTCGCCTTGTTGTACATATCGATCATCGAGTGGCTGCCATTCTATGCGATAATGACCGCGCTCATCCCGCATATTATCACCTACTATAAAATTTTAAACAATGTTGTTATCTAAAAGTTGCTCCTGTCTAACATCCCTGCGGCTAGATCGACTAAGCCTTGACGTGCTCCTACTTTTACTTGACCTTGAACTTTCACGTGTGGTACTTCGTGACCTATGTTCTTGTAATCTGTTATTCTCTTCTCTTAGCTCATCATTCTGACGCGTAAAATTCGCACGTACTTCTTCTTCTCTCCTTCTTTCTGCGACTAATCTTTGTCGGAGCTCCTCTATGATCATGTTCTCTTATTAGTCCTTCCTCACCAGTTCTTTGCTCGTTTTCTTCCGTTGTATCTGTATCTGTAGTGTGGACACTTACCGCATCATAATTGATGGTGTTATTCTCCGCCTGTTCGAGTTGGATATGAGTTTGGACTTGTGTTCCTCGATTGTTCCTTTCCCCCATCCTTGATGATTCGGAAATCTCGCTTCTTCTTCTTCTTCCTGCGATTCTTCTGCTCCTCCTAGTCGCTATCACTTGTTCTGCTGTAGATGCTTGTCTCACCATCTGTTTTACCTGGAACAATATTTTCTCTTGACAAGGGAAAAAGTACTTTTCTAAGAACCGAAAATGTTACTAATGAAACTAATTTTTCTGAGTTGAAAACTTTTGTTTTTGTTTTTCAGATCTAAACCTCCAAAACTCACAAAGATAGTTAATAGAGCGTAGAAAAACGATGAAATTTTTTGAGCGTTTTTTGAAAGAATTTCACCAACTGGATATATCATCCGAGCTGTTTCTAGCGCCAAAATGTAGTTGCGGGAAATCCTACAACCACACCCTATTGATAATCTACGAAGTAATCTAAGAAACCATGATGAAATATTCAAAATCTTTTATTGAATCTTAGAACAAGTACAAAGATAATGAGGGAAAACCCTAACTTGGAAAACAAATAACTCTCTCTCTCCTAAATATCTTATCTCATCTCACCAAAAAGATCCCCCTTCTACAAAGGTGTTTGGTCCCTTATATAGGAGTTTACATAGTGGAGGACAGCTAATAAAGCCCCTAATTTCGGATCTGACGTGCATCAATGTCGCGTAGACTTTATCATTGCCGCACGATTTCTTCACTGCCACACAGTTCTTCACAATATTATCGTGACTAAGTGACATCATCCGTCTCGTCATCTTGGATGTGCTTTATGCGTTCATATTCGCTTTCTATTTACAGGAGTTATTTCGCATGCTAAATGAGTGTGCGGTATTTTGTACCCACACTTTGAGTACATGTCATGTTGTAAACGTTTTGAGCTGTTAGTACTAAATACCCAGAAAAGAAAAACGTTTAAATTTAATAGAGATAATCAAAGAAATTGTTGGATCACTGCTTGTTTAGGTCTACAATGAGATTGGAGAATGCTTTACAGGTCTATAATAACAGGTTCATAATTGTATGAAATGTTGGAGAAAACTATAGAATTACTCACTGTATAGTGATATGTCTTCGTATTTGAATTTGTAGAATTTACCATTGTTTTAGTAGTTCCGTAACAGATTTCTTTTTTGAAATTTTAAAATTAATTAGATGGTTGTATTGTTCTTTTGAATTCCTTTTCTTCTACAAGAGTTGTGTATGTGAACACTTTGGCTCATGCAGTAGCTAAGCATTGTAGTGATGTAATGGGAAAGTGGATGTGTGTTGTGCCTGTTTTCCTTTCACAAACCATGTAAAACTACTTCTTTAATAAACTATTTTTCTTAGCAAAAATAAAATAAAACATCTCTTCATAATTTATTCCTGGTAACAATTTTATATTTCGTCTTCATCCCACTTTCAGTTTGCAAAGAATCATCTGTTCATCTAGCGTCACTGGCAAGGGAAACTCATTCAGTTTTAGTTTATCATTTAAAAAAATTGTACGCACATCGTGCTATCTAGTCTAGATCATTAATGCAATATTTTGGATTGTATCATGGGCTTTCGATTATTATGCAGCTAGTTGCCCAACAACAAGAAAATCCTTAATGATGCCGTTAAATGAGAACTTTTGGAAAGCCATATTTTTTTATTACACCAATGGGGAAACTAGTATACTGCAAAACAGCAATCATTGACATAATAGGCTTTTTCATAGAGAATAGCTGAATGAGGAGAATGAACTAGAAGAGCCAGTTGATAAGAAAAAAATGTTATTTATGAAGTGTGTGTTTACCATTTCACATACATCTCTAGGCTCACATCGAGTAGACTCTGAGTTATTAGAATTGATAAACTAATGGGCCTATGGTTCCAAATTAAATTTAGGTAACATAAACAACAAACTGCACAATTTTGAAATAGTTTTAAATGGTAGCTTCAAAAATGTATAAGAAATCGTTCTAGCTTTAAAAATGTATACGAAATTTTTTCCATGCTACTGTAAACATAGTTTCTTCCAACATTCCACCAATTTATTTTCTGCAAACACTGTTGTCCTCATTCCCCTGACTCCCTAAAACTATATCACTAACAATATAACTCTCTTGCTGCGTATATACATATAAATTGAAAGAAATTATGCATGGAGTCGGTGAATCTATGATGCTGCGGCTATCACAATCAATTACCAATTATTAGCATGGCGTTAATCAAGTTGCTCGAATGAGTTGTGGATCGAAGTATGCAGAACAGCCATACACATAGGAAGCCAATTACCAATTATTGAGAAGCTCACGTCAAGTCATTGAAAAAATTTCACTACATTTGTGGGTGCAAAATACCGCTCACTCATTAGGTATGCGAAATAATCTCTTTAGTGTCAGGCGAACACGAACGCGTACAACATATCCAAGATGACGAGCCAGATGACGTCACCGAGTTACAACAAAAGTGTGAAGAGCTGCGCGGCAGTAAAGAATCCGTGCAACGATGATAAAGTCCAAGCGACATTGACGCGTGACAGATCCGAAAATAAGGGCTTTATTAGCTGTCCTCCACTATGTAAATTCCTATAAAAGGAGCCAAATGCCATTGTAGAAGAGAGAGACCTTTTTGGTGAGTTGAGATAAGATATTTAGGAGAGAGAAAGTTATTTGCTTCCCAAGTTAGGGTTTCCATTCATATATCTTGTATTTGATCAATCTTTTAATAAAATGATTTATGGTTCTTTCCATGATGTCTTGAATAGAGTTTGTAGATCTTACTTGGGTGTGGTTGTAGGATTTCCTGCAACTACATTTTGGCGCTAGAGTACAGCTTGGATGATATACCCTGTTGGTGAAGAAAGCTTTTCATTAATAAAATTTTCGATTCTTTGAAGGATACTTTTTCCTTTGTCAAGAGAAGATATTATTTCAGGAACAAAGAATGGTGAGGCAAGCATCTACAACAGAACAAGTGATAGCAACTAGGAGGAGTAGAAGAATCGCAGGAAGAAGAAGAGGCGAAATTGCTTAATCATCAAGGATGGGAGAAAGGAACAATAGAGGAACGCAAGTCCAATCTCAGATCCAACACGTACAGGAGGAGAACAACACCCGCAACTATGGCGAGGTAAGTGTTCATACTATAGATACAGATATGGTGGAGGAAAACGAATAAAGAACTAGAGAGGAAGGACCAGTAAGAGACAACAAAGAGAACATGACAATAGCAGAACTCCGAAAAATATTAGTTGAAGAAAGGAGGAGAGTAGAAGAAGCACGTGCGAACTTAACGCGTCATAACGATGAGCTAAGAGAAGAAAATATCAGGTTGCAAGAGCAGAGGTCGAGAACTACATCAAGGACAACATGTGCAGGCTCAAGGTCAAGGACAAGCAGGAGCACGTAAAGGCGTAGCCGATATAGCCGCAGGGATCCTAGACAAGAGCCGCCTCTAAATAATAACATTGTTGAAAATTTTCATGTAGGCGATAATATACAGGAGGAGCGCGGTCATAATCGCGTAGAACAACCACCAATCGATGATCGATATGCACAACAAGGAAAATATTACCGCATACAAGGAAATCACAGGGGCAATCGACATGAGCAACAAGATGAACATAACCGCGTGCATTATGATCAGGAAGATGAAACTGATGAAGAGCAGGGGAGGATAATACTACACGGAAGAGAAATGTTGCGAAATCAACGGGACCACGCCGAAGAAAATGTAAGACATAATGACGCACAGATCAATGCCAGAAATGAAAGGGACAGACGAATGTGAAGAAGAGAAGAAACGGAAGAACGAGAACTCCAGGAGGCGATGCGTCAAAATAGACACGAGAATAGAGTAAGGAAAGCAAGGTTGAAAAGACCTATGCAAAAAGATGCATACCAAGCCATGAATGAAACAATTTTAAGAGAGTTAGCAGAAGTAAGAGCGATGATGACAGCATGAAGAGATGGAGGAAGGCGACAATTAGATAAAGCAATAGAAGAAGCAGGAAAAACACCGTTCGCAAGACAAATACAACTCGCAGGAACACCAACTAAATGCACATTACCTGTATTTACTAATATTTTTGATGGAACTACATGTCCAGTACAACATATAAAGGCGTACAGCAGGTCTCTATTGCAATGGGAGGATAATGTTGCAGTCTTATGCAAATATTTTCCCGCCAGCTTAACATGAGAAGCTTTACAATGGTTTGAGGGATTTCCAATGGGAACAATCAGATTATTCAATCACCTACAAAGCATATTCTTAGGAGCATACATCAGTAACAACATGTTACGACCAGGAATAAAAAAGGTATTCAGCTTAAGGAGAAGAATCAATGAAAGCTTGCGCAACTTAACCACACTTTAGAGGACCATGTGCAGGGAGATGGCCGGAAGAGTAGATGAACGAAATCTCATCCTAGCTTTCATTAACGCACTTTTTCCAACAGATTTGTTGTATACGCAGATATTCAGAATAAAAGATACCATAACGATGACAGAGTTGTGCGAGTTCCAAGAAGAGTACATCGCTCTTAAAGAAAAGCAAAGAGAAATGGAATCTTACCTAGTTGCGGTTACAAACGCAAAAGAAAGAAATGCAATCCTACTTCCAAGGACAACAAATGCAGTCTCAATCACCTCCCAGGGAAGTCAAGAAAAGGTGGTAATAGAAGATAAGCAAAAGCAAGTAGACATGAGCAGTAGAGACCAGGAAATGTATGAAAGAGAATTTAGAGAAAGACAATATAATAACCATGCATGTAATAACAAGATTTAAAGACTTGATAACCAGGGAGACGGTTATGGGGGACAAAAGCGATACTATAATCAAGGCCCGGAGGAAATAGAACAGTTTGGGAAGAAATAAAAATGTCACATCTAAAAACCGCAATAGACAAAATCTGGGAGGCGGTAATCTTGATAGAAGACATACCAGCACCAAATATGGGTCACGAACCACCACCGGGAAAAAGAAGCCGAGAATTTTGTGCTTATCACCGTTTTCATGGTCATAGCACCAGTAACTGTCGAAATGTGCAGAAAATTATACTAAGAATGATCGGTCAAGGGAAATTAAACCACTTCCTAGTTGCACAACAATAGAATCTACGACCACCACCACCAGAAGGGAGGGCGTCAGGAAATAAAACATATTTGATAGAAGTAGGCGCGAATGCAAAGAACTTATACTGCAACTCAATAATACACTCGTTTAGAAGCATAGACGACTTCCATGACAATGTTCTGAGTCGAGTTCATGCAAGAGATGATGATGGAAAAGAAATACTCAAATTTGCAAAGGTATCACCACTTCAAGATTGGCAGAGGCAATCTATTTCCTTTAGTGCAGAAGAAGTACCAGGGGGCGGAGAATTGCATGAAAGTCCATTAGTTGTCAAGCTGAAGATTATCCCAAAAACAAGGACTGAAGATGAAGAAGATATTGATGCAGACGCATGGGCAATAAGTAGGATATTGATAGATACTGGCATCTCAGTTGACATATTATTTTACCATGCTTATAAGACTATGGGCGGTAGAGATGAGGACCTCATCCCTTCGACTTATAAGATTTATGGTTTGAAGGGATCAGCCAATAAGCCGAAAGGAGAAGTAATAATGCAGATCCCTCTCAAGAACATAACCACAGAAGTGGTATTCTGCGTGGTTGATGTGGAGTCCCATACAATGCCTTGATAGGAAGACCATGGATACACAACATTCTTGGAGTGGCTTCAACCTTTCATCAATGTATCAAATTTCCCTTACCTCAAGGCGTTGGAGTAATAAGAGAAGACACCAATGAGGAAAAATTTTGTAATGAAATTGATGTGGACAAAAGTGAAGAACGCGCAAGTAAAAGAAGAAATTGGAAGAAGAGTATACAAGAGGACAAGAGAAGTGAAATACTAATGGTTGATGTTGTGAGCAAGAGTGTAGAATGAACAAGACTTACACTAAAGCGGAAACTTCGGCACAGAAAGATGACCATAACAAGTGCATCAAAAAGGACGAATTCCAGATAGGAGAGCTAGTATTGAGACAAACACCGCCCTACCAGAAAAATGGAAATGAAAAATTAAAGGATGCATGGGATGGACCATACGTCGTTAAGAAAATTATTGGAAATGGTATGTATGAGTTGATGGATGATAAAGGACAAAATGAGGGAAGACAACTTAGCCAACCTTGGAACCAAGTATATTTGAAAAAGTATGGCTCATGCGGCAATCATAATACAACAAAATAAATAGTCCGTATGCGTACTTAATGAAGCGCAAAGGTCGAAGGAAGCAAACAGGTCATCTTAGATTGGGGATTTTTACAACAAGTAGTTATTATGTAGGCGAATAAATGAAGAAAAAAGATATCAGAATTGTACTAATCAAGCGTATGAATGAAAATGAAAAATTCTTCTTCTTTATATATATATTAAACATTTCATAAAAGATACAAACACAACAAAAAGGCAAAAATAAGACCTTATGATAATACCTTAAAAGAAGGCAATAGAAGTTAAAACCTCTAACTAGGGAGGCTAGGCATCCAATTGTGGCGTGCACCCTAGTTCGCATAACAGCAAGAGGCAACAATAAGACCTAACGCGCGTCATAATTGGGGAAAACCTAGTTAGCTTGGCTCAGGTGAAAGCTACACCGACACTGGAACCTGAGTCATGGAGATTTGGGGTGAAACGAAAGTCTATCCAGCAGAGACGCCTTAGTCAAAAGACTAAGGTACGAAGCTCTCTCCTAAGGAGTGTAGAAACTCGATCAGGGTGCCGGGGTACACGGTTAAGTCAAGAGTGCCTGGGGCGTACCATGCCATTCTTGGCAAGTCTTGACTATGATACACTCGGTCCTCAAGAAACCCTACTTAGGGTGTGGTCTTGTAACCATAAGCCATATCGGCGGAGGGATAAGAGGCCACGAACACAATTGATTGTTGGCATCACTGGATAGGAAGAGCCCACCCTAACCCGGTAGGGGTAAGCTTCCTTGAAGGGGCAGTCAAGGGGAATATAGGGACGGTACCCTCCATTAGGGAGATGAATTGTGTCAAAATACGTTAATATCATGGGGCTTTGACTCATAGGAAAGTATAGGCCTGTCGTATTGGCGCGCCAATGTATCCTGCAGAGGCAATAATACGAAAGATGATAAGGCGAAATCAATGGCTCATTGCATGAAAGTGTAAAGACCGCCTGCGATTTCGCCGCATGACCACAAATAATACCCATAGGCAAAATAAGACCTCTAATTAGGGAGGCAAAATAAGACCACATGAGAAACACAAACAGATCTATAAAAATGTAACTAACATTATTTTGCAGGAAAGGAGTTCAAAGAATAGAGCATGCAACATAAGAGAAAAGAGTACACAACAAAAAAGTAAAATTAACGCACATACATAAAAATAAAGTAAAGGAATATAATAACGCATAGACGCGAAAATAATGGTTCAAAAGTAGCTGATCCAGAAAAATAATACAAATCAAGAGGTAAAATAAAGGAGAAGATATGCAGGTACGATACTAAACTAATAATATTGAAGATACCTGCGAACATTAATGCACAAACGCATAACTCAATCATCTTGTAACGTCTAACAGAAGCAAGAATGGGAATTCAAGCATATAAAGGAATGTTATCTTCCCCTATATGATAGACTTACGCACATGTTATACATTATTGTCACTAGATAGATGCTTTGCTTTCGACTAATGACAAATTGCAGGATTAAAATACGCAAGAGTAAAGGTAGTAAAATAATATACATTGAAGAAAAAGAATATACATTGAAGAAAGAATCTCAAAAGCTTGGAAACAACCAGCGTACGAAAGATGAAGAAGGAGAACATAATACAAAGAGTAGATGAGGACTTTACAAGCAGAGAAAAAGAAATAAAAACGAAAATGGTCTTCAGAAGCTGCGGGTATTTCCCACCCAAATCACCTTCAACATCTTCAGAATAGTTCTCTTCTGATTCTTCCTCATTCTCCGAGTCATTGTCCTCTTCGTCAGTCTCTTCATATTCCTCGTATTCAGCTTCACTATCAGATATCTCAATGTCCTCCTCATTTGGAGTAACTTCATAATGCGTGAAATATGGTAGAGGAATGTTATATGAAGCACAGATCTCCTCTTCGTTCTTATTAACACATGAGTCGCGAAGGCGAATAGCATCTTTATTTAGATTGGAAACAGAGACTATCAACTTTTTCTTCAGTCTGCGGTACTTAGAATCCCTGGCAGAAAGCCTCAGTTTCAACTCCTCAATTTCCTTGAGATGATTCTTCTCGATTTCTATAAAGGAGAATAGGAGTGTTAATGAAGCGCAAGAGAATAATTCAAAGTATAGTATAAAGAGGAAATAATTAAAGAAGAATCATAAACAACCTTCTTTTCCAGAAATAATAGCCCTAACCACTTCAGCGTGATCAGATTCTAAACTAACATTTGTAGCTAAACCAGTCCTAGCATTGTCAATAACCCTAGCATCCCATTCAAACTCATCCTCATTCCCAATAAGCATACGAGAACGAATCATATTCTCACGAGTAACCAAAGCGTTCTTTTCGCTTATAGCTTGATCTCTCTCTATTTGAATTTGGAGTTTGACCTCATGAAACTCCTTTAAAGCTTGAGCACCTTTAAAAATTGCATTACCCTTTTCAGTAATGAGTGCGTTAACTCTCGCCTCTAGTCTCTTAATCTCATCCTTATTATCATGTAGGCGGCGTTTAAAACTATTTTTCACAGATAACATATCCATATGTTCACATTTAATAATTTCGCATTTCAACTTGAGTTCCTCCATATTAAGAGTCCTTAAATTGTCATCTGAGGTGTTATTCAAGGAAGCATTAAGATGCTCTAGAAAAATTTCATCCTCAACGGGATAATTAATTGCCTCGTCAGTTAAGTTGTAGATCTCTGCAAATACAAACAATTAAAGGAGGGAGGGAATAATGCGAAGATGTTAGAGTGAAGAGGAGAGTGAAATATATACCAATTAGTTGATTGTTCCTATTACGAAGCTCTTCCACGCGCCTAGAGCTAGAAGAATAATCACCTTTGATCTTGAGATTCTCCGCTTCCAGAGCATGAACCTTTCTTTGAAGATCACTAGTTACCGCATAAGACATACGGGCACTCTACATCAACACAAAATAAGCGGTAAAATAACTAAAAAGCGCGAAATCATGATGGAAATTGACGCATAAGAAGAAAACTTACCAGTGACCCAATAGCGAATTGAAAGCCAGGAGATAAGGCAGAGGCAACACCACGAAGAGAATCGTGGCTTAAGGAAGGAGCGTCACATATCTTAACAACCGCATCGCATGTGCGACCCAACGCAGTGTTATCAAAACATGAGTTAGAGAAGATGCTAGATAAGTCAGCCATTGAAGATGTGGACACAGAATTATCAGGAGGGAGCAGAGCGTCATCATACGAGCAAGAATTTAAAAGAGTTTGAGAAGATGTTTTCCGCTTCTTAGAAGAATTCTGAGCAGTAGACTTGGAAACAGTTTTCTTACCCTTACCCTTAGAAGGAAAAACGCTAATATTAGAGTCCTCAGCGTCTCCAGTCTCCACCTACACGCACAATGAGAGATAAGAAACAGAGGCAACAATATTGTTAAATTTACAAGAAAGTATTTCTTACTTCATTAGTGCGCGTATCTGATGCCTTGGACGCATTTTTCTTAGCCTTCTTTTTCTGATGCACGATCTGAGATCAAAGGAGATAATAAGAGAAACGAAAAGTAAAAGAAAATAAATAAACATAAAGAAAAGGTTAAAAGCAGCATACCACATCTTTTTCCTATGGCCAGTTAAATTCCTAAGGCTTGCAAGCGGCAAACTTCTCAGGAAGAGGAAGAGTTGACCCATCAGCATCCTTACCCGTAATATAAGGGCCCTTAAGAATAACAGGATACTCCACCCAATGAACATCCTTTGAGTGACGCGAAGAATCATTGGAAGTTTTGTGAAAATCAACATCCCGCATGATCTTATCACTCTCCGCGAAACCGTACACTCTCTTCAAGCGAACGCCCCAGCGGTATAATTCGTTCTTTACGATGGTAACTGTGTAATGCTTGAAAAAATTCTCCACCGTATACTCTTCTGGGATGATTGGCTTTGTTACATACTTTGGATAAGAAGACCCCAATCCAGCCGCACGACGGGCGTACTCTATCATTATCCTGATGCATTCGCCGCTCAGCTGAAATATACCGCGTGCGAAATTTTCGTGAGAGAGGAGTTCATAAAAAAGAGGAATCTGGGGGTTATAAATAGAAATGGGAAGACCAGCCATAATTTGTCCAAGAAAAAAAATGACTCTTTGATCATCCCATCGATCAAGAGAGAACCATTCAGGCCCAATTACAGTAGTAGGGGTGGAACCTGGAGGAGCTGTAAGGACGATACCCTTGGATTTAAGCTCCGCTTCCAACCTTTTAAACTCTTTAACGTTCTTCCAGTCGGGTTGGGGAGCCATTTTAAGAATGGGAATACAAAATGATGAAAATTTAATCAAGATGATCAAATCAATCAATATTAAGATGATTGGGATGTTGATGATGAAAAACAGAGTTCGAAAATGAAGGAAAAGGAATGATAAGAAGGATAGAAAAAAGAATGCCAAGTAGAAAATAATAATCAATCGTGGTTTTGACAGAAGCAGAAGAACAACCGCAAATGATGAAAGTTGCAGAGAAGAAAGAAAAGAAGAGAGAAAGTAAATAAAGAGAAGAGAAAACGTGCTGGGGTATATAAAGGATCCTTTCCCCTTTTCCCGAGATATTTCCTTTCATAAATCCATTGATTAGAAACAGATATGAAGGAGTGGTTACCAGATCCTTTTAGGGACGTGTCAGATAAAAAGGGGACACGTGTAGGCTGCCATGCAGAGGTTCTGGAAAGATGTCAGCTAAAGGGAATATGAAAAGATGAGCTGGTGAAGCAAGATAACAAACTAGGGTTTCTTATACTGCTCTTTTTTCTCAAAAGAACGATATGAGAAGAGGCAAAATGTGGGTGCAAAATACCGCACACTCATTAGGTATGCGAAATAATCTCTTTAGTGTCAGGAGAACACGAACGCTACAACATATCCAAGATGACGAGCCAGATGACATCACCGAGTCACAACAAAAGTGTAAAGAGCTACGCGGCAGTAAAGAATCCTTGCGGCAATGATAAAGTCCAAGCGACATTGACGCGCGCCAGATCCGAAAATAAGGGCTTTATTAGCTGTCCTCCACTATGTAAACTCCTATAAAAGGAGCCAAATGCCATTGTAGAAGAGAGAGACCTTTTTGGTGAGTTGAGATAAGATATTTAGTAGAGAGAAAGTTATTTGCTTCCCAAGTTAGAGTTTCCATTCATATATCTTGTATTTGATCAATCTTTTAATAAAATGATTTAGGGTTCTTTCCATGATATCTTGAATAGAGTTTGTAGATCTTACTTGGGTGTGGTTGTAGGATTTCCTGCAACTACAACATTATTGAGGGTGTGCCTCTTAAAGATCGTAACAGATGGCTGGCAAACAATTTATAGGTAGAGTTTATTCACGAAACAAACACTAGATCACTTAAATTTAGAGCGCTTTTGTTCACTTTTTGGTCGATTTTCAATTAGCTTAGTGCATGATAAGAGGTAAATCACTTAAATTTAGAGTTCTTTCATTCACTAGATCATGTTAAGAGTATGCCGGGGTTACTTGTTTTCAAATCATATATTATGCAGTGTGCAACACAAGACAATAGCTTTGAATACATGTCATGTTGTAAACGTTTTTAGTTGTTAATTAGATAATCAAAGAAAAACGTTTAAATTGAACAAAGTTAATCAAATAAATTTTTGGAGAATGCTTGTTCAGGTCTATAATGAGCGGCAGCAGAAGCTAGCCAAAGATTAGTATGAGATGTTGGAGAAAACTATAGAATTAGTTACTTTATACTATGTCTTCATTAGTCTCGACGCACATGCGATGCACCTGCTATTTCATTCCTGTGCGCAATATCATAAACTAACTCTTGCTCTAGTATTTATTTTTCAGTGAAAATATCATCTACATATTACAATTAAGTTAAATTGCTACAATATCATCCAACAATGACCCTAGATTAGATGTGTTATTCAATACATCGATTACATCGGTCGTGCCTTAGCAGAAGCTGGAAGAGTGTGAGAATACCAATGTATACACATAATTCCTAATTAGCCACATGTCAAAAGTATTACACATGGACAATACGAGGCAAAGAAGCATCAGATCCTGATGCCACGCTACAACACCCAAGGGGCATACATCATCTTCATCTCCCACGTACTCATCACAAGAAAAATCCGACGACAGGAGGATCAAGGAGTACCTGATGGATAAATCACCGCGAAGCACCATAGAAGACCCGTAAATATGCTTTACCCTATCCCAAGAAAGATCCGAAATGAACGGAGGAGATGTGTCTCGCTGACAAGGAGGTGACAACCGTAGTAACAGCTGTCTGACGCGTGCGGACTGCCCCAACCACCCGCCTTAAAATCTATAAACATAGGGTACGTGGAAAACATCATATGGAGAAGGAGAAGGTGCATCATCGTCGTAGTACATTACCGTTGGAGGCATCGGGGAATCATGAAGATAGTCTTCGGATCGGCACAATAACCAAGATGATAAGCATCCACAGTGATAGTACAGAGAGGCCCACATAGAAAATTCTATAAATACCCTGCTCAACCAAAGGAGAAGAGGTCTACCAAATTTTAGGAGAGAGAACTATTGTTAGAAAGAGAGTGATTGTAATAGTAAGTATGAGTTTTATCTACCTTCCTCTATCATCGTTCCCTACTCAGAGTCATTCCACTATCATTTGTAACCTTATATGATACATAGTGAAAAACCTAACCCCCCGTGGACGTAAGCCTCAAACCACGTAAATCATCATCTCATTTACATTCTGCACTTACGGTTTTTATCGTTCTAATCATCATAGACGCATCTATGATGCCAAGTAGAATTGAAACAAGGTCGAGCCCGAAGGCTCATAGTTTCCAATAGAAGTTTAGATCTCATTTTGCATTTATGTTTATCATTATCATATTTTATCAGCACTGCAAACATTGATTGTGGACACGATGCTATCATCGTTGCATATGTGTTCACAATTTGGCGCTAGAAACAGGGACGCTTTTGTCCCGGCAAAAGATTTATCTTTCCCTGTGAACCCTTTTTATCACCCAACACTGCTCGTCAATACAGACTTTGGGTGACAAACTAACCAAAAAAAAAAACAGATTTAAAACGATTGAAATTATTATCGGCGAAAATCTTTGGATCTGTGTTTTCTTTTATGAAAATCTTTAGATCATCGTTTTCCCTCGATCTATGTTTATGACTAACAAAACCTTAGATTCATAATTTCTCTTGCAAAAATCTTTGGATCTATGTCTTCTCTTCTAAAAGTCTTCGGATCTGTGCTTTTTGCTTCAACAATATTCTTCATTTTTGCAGATTCGTAATATGATTGTGTTTTAGCACAGGCCTAGCAAAAATATCTTCATTTTCTCTTACATCTTCATTATGCTTATGACTACCAAAACCCTCATGGATGTGCCTTCTTCGCCAACGATTTATTCTTGCAGGACATCACTACACCATTTTTCCAGATTAGCAACTAAATTTTGCAACAGCTCTTACGCAGTTGCGAATTTTTGAGCCGTGTTGCAATTCGCAACGGCTGACCATACCACATGTGTTTCCTGCTTGTGTGCAAGGTAACACTAGAATTCCACATGTGCCAGGAGTTTGAATGGATGGCAACACCATCTTCTGCGGTTAAGATTGCTCTAAAATATTTGGACGGTTTGATCAAATATCACCTCAACCCTATATTTATCCCAAAGTAGAAACACTCCGCCTCTATCGCTCTATCGTTCTCCTTGTTCCTCACCTTCACTCCATTTCAGTGTCTGCTTAAAAAAACAAAAAAAATCACGACTCTCACTTCTGCTATCGTCAAAACACCACCACCATGAGTAAACCAGTTAAACAAAAACCATTTTATCTACAATTTTTCTCTTAGAACTATTTTTTCTTCAATCTTTCTCTTGTAAACCCTACCATCATTACACCTTCGGGAGAAATCTTTCTCCGGATTATATTGTTCTTCAATCCTTCTTTTGAAAACCCACCAATGTTTTCTCTTCAATATTCCTCGTGCTTGATTTTTTACAAGAAAAGTTAGGGTTTGCAATTTTGAAATTAGGGTTTGCAATTTTTTTGGGGGATTCGTTTTGAAGATCATGTTGTTCGTAGTTTCTAATGTTTTTTTAGGTGATTCCCCATGAAATCATGTTTAGTTATTCTCGGAATTGTATGATTTTGGTTTTGATTTGTACTAAATTCAGTGAAATTTGAGGATTGATTAGGTTGTTCATGATTTATTTATTTTTGGGCATTTTTGATGAATCTGAGCATTGATTTGCATTTTCTTTGTGTTGATGTTGATTTGAGTTATGGGTTTTGTTTTGGTTTTGAATTTTGATTGGGGTTCAATTTTGGGTTTGGATTTTGGTTTTTTCTTTTGTGTGAAGTGTGTAAATTTCAAAACATGATGACTGAATCTTATTGTTTGAGTTTCTTAAACTTGTTCTTCAACTGATTTCCTCTGCATCGCGTGTGCATATTTACAGGAAATGACTCCAGGCGTTTACTATTGCTGGTAGATAACGAAAAGAGAAGGTATAGTGTGTGAATTGATTATAAATGAATGAATTTTGTTCAAAAATGGATGGACAGTTTTTTTGGCTGGGGGCTATAGGAATTAAGTAGCTTAGGTCATTTTCAATTAAGCAATTTTCTTAATTAAATGATAGACACGTCATTGTTGTTGTTCACAATTTGGGAGTGTACTGCCATAGGCATTAAGTTAATTTTCTAGACATTTCTGTTTGATACTAGTTCTAAGTTATAACTTAAAGAATATAGAAAATTGAATGATAGTTTTGAATTGATGTTAGTTATTTCGTTTTGGTAAGTAAATTGGAAGTACTGCATATTCCATTAACTATTGTCCTGTTTCCATATTAGTTTTATAATCTATTATTTCGACTCTCATCGGTTTCGGATTAGTTTTAGATGGAATCTGAATAGTTGGAGAATTTTGAAAGAAGACCTCAGAATGGTATAATGAATTGAAAACCGACATTTAGGCAGAAAATTTAGCTGAAACAGTAGCTGTGATTAAGAGCTATTCAACTTCCATTACTTACTTTCCTTTTAATATGGCTTCTATATAGGATTAAAAGGCTGGGGTTTCAAGAAGGGGACTGGAAGACGTAAGATTTCTTTATGGAAACGAGGTGGGAATTTAGACATAATTTCTAGCAAATGTTAAATGCGTCGGTTGTTCGCAATCGTTTTTTTTTTTTACTGGTCACTCACTCATACTTTTAAATTACTGGATGTCTATGTTTTGTGCAAGTGTCTTTTTCTTATCGGTGAGCATTGTGTGGTATGCATTGGTTGGTTATCCTGTGAGGAGTGTCTGTTTAAATTTCCGTTTCTTGTAGCATCCGTTTTGAGGTGAATGTTTACTCCTGTTGATGCATCATCTTTGTATCATTTACAGACTCTAGCAACTTGTGAATAGGAGTTCTATTGTAAAATTAAGTAGTAAGCAATATGAAATATATCCACTGAATTGTTGGACATTAACCAAGTGTCAACTACTCTGATAATCCTATTAAGTATGGTGTAATCACAATCATCTTTTTAATAGATAGCTAATCTAGTGAATTAGATTTTGGTGCGTATGGTTCAAATTAGGAACGATTATAGAATATGTATCCACCAAAGCATACTAGATTTTAAGTGAGCATATGTTAATAACAAATTTGATTACTTTCTTTGTTTCTCCATTAGTGCAAAAAAAAAGTTTATATAATCAGGGCATGACATCTTGCTTTTCACCCCTCTGTGTATTGTTCGACTTACAATATTGTTTATTTCAATTCTAAAGGTTCTGAAGAATAGCTCTAATGGTGCTCAACTGGTTATTTACTGCATTTGATGAAGGAAAAAACTATGGATGCACATCATGGAGTTCTTGAGTGTCTCTGCATTCACACAAGGAATTCCTTGCATCATGGCAGAGCTGGAGAAGTTATGTCAGAACAGAAGAACCGAGTTGCTTTGAGGTTAGATGTTTATTTGAGAAGTTTCATTGTTGTCAAATCAGCTAGCATGTTTTATTCTTAACTGTGGGGATTGTTCTTAAGATAAAAATTTATTTGAGAGACTGCCATGTACTCACTAAGGAACTTATGCGGATGATTCTATGGTTAATAGACTTACCCAGGTATGAACCAACACCAGAACATGTTGGTTCATGGTTATTGTTGACACATGGTTGTATCACGTCTCTACTTCAATACTGTATGATTCGTTTTATTTTATACCATTCCGTTGTGTACGAACCTTGCTTTCTTCTGGATGCAGCAAAATTGTTACATAGTTACGACATCTGATAGTAATTTGAAGCGAAGAATTCACAAGGTATACGAAAACATAAATTGATATATGCTACAACAACATATTGGCTCTTTCACTATTGTTACTAATGATTCAGATACTTCCTTCCTCTATTTTTCAACTTGTAATAAAAGATGAATTACTATCTGTACTTTCATTTTGCAAGAAGGTGATATCGCCTCATTTAGCACATTTTCTTATTGTCATGTTTTTCACCCCTCTGTGTACTGTTGACTTCCAATCTTGTTTGTTTCAATTTCTAAAGGTTCTGAAGAATAACTCTAATGGTGCCGAAACTGGTTCGTTACCGTATTTGATGAACGAAGCAACTCTGGATACACAACTTACGAGTTCTTGAGTGTCTCTGGATCCACACTCTTGATAGAGGTGATCTTGTTGATATGGGTTTTGGAGCTTTTAATACTGGGTTCCGTTTAGCTAGAGTTCTTTTCATTACTTCAGTGTAGATTTCACAGAACTTACATCTGTTGAAGTATGAGATCTGAAGTTAATGTAGTTTTTTTGCAATTGCCTTCAAATATGAAGTTAATCTAGCTTTTATCTTGGTTTTGATGCTAGATGAAACAATTATATAGTTGGCACGATATGTCCAGAAGGAGCTGAAAGCTTGCCGTCCATTCCATGAAGACTTCAAGACAAGTAGTGGGGAGTGAATCTAAGATTGCTCAAGTATTTTTGGAGGTGCAGTGTGGTGATGATATGATAACAAGTGAGAGTAAGGAAGATTTGCAATGTTTAATTTAGAAATCATGAAAGTAATCTAAACATAGAAATCTATATAGTTGAACTTATACAATGTTTAATTTGGATCTGATGAAAGCTTACCAAAATATAGGTATCTAGAATAATGGAACTGTCCATGCTCTGATATGTTGTATAATTTTAGTAGGACTAGTTTTTTCATTCTTGTATATGTAAAATTTTGTTTATATATGTTTTCAGTTTTTTGGCCTGAAAATATGTTGCAGGGAACTGTTGACTAGGTCAGCAGAAAACTGACTTGACTTTTTTTTTCTGTTGCAAAAATTTAGCAACGGATTAGAAATGTTACTAAATTTAGAACCAGAATAATAAAACCGGGTCGGGCTAAATGGAGCAGTACTAAGTTTTTTTGGTTCTAAATTTCGCAACTGCTACAAAGCTGTTGCGAATTTTCGATTTCGCAACTGCTTGAAGCTGTTGCGACAACAATATAGCAACAGCCGCGGCTAAACCTATTCGCAACAGATAAAATAGTTGCAAAGACAAGGAAAAAATTAGTTGGCTGAACCGAAAACCGTTGCGAATTTTTTTCCGCAAAGGCTTAAGAGCTGATGCGAAAAAAATGCAATGCCCCGTTTCGCAACGGTTGGATACTGTTGCAAGTCAATTTTGCAACTGCATGTGTCCGTTGCTAATCCCCAAAAAATGTTGTAGGGCATGGACAAAACAAAAGACATAGGAAAAGCTAAGGCTTCGTCAAAGGAGACACCCAAGAACAACACCGGTTGTAACACGAAGCAATCAGAAGGGTGAGAAGCTGAAGGAGTCAAGTAAAAGACAGGATGCCACGGAAAGTACCACGCCACTGGATGCCAGTGCTATAGCAACAGCAGCCCTCAAAATTGCAGCGGCTAAGGCCAATGCAGCAAAGGTGGCGGAAATAACCTGTGCCAGCGAACAACGAGAAGGAGTTGCGGAATCAACGATGCAGCAGCCTATTTACGGAATGCCACAGACCAATGAACACAACGAACCCCTGCTGATCGCTCAACCTCTGCTAACGACGAACAAGCCAACACCCCAACAGATGGAGCTCCAAGTTTTACCTATTTACCCGCCGGTCCCTCTAATCCATATCTGTAGACGAAAATCATACCATTGCCGCTGGAGGACAAGCACAAATAGGTACTCCGAACCAAGGATTGAACCACTCCATCCAACTAGTAGAAGAACTCGAAGAGTTGAAGAAAAGAATGTATATGCTGATGCAGTGGCGCTGCTTGCACGAGAAAATCAGTATCTTAAAGATAAGATTTCCCTTAGTGCATAGGTGGCGAACCAACATGACGAGGAAAATTCTAAAGCACCACAGCCGAACCACGACCGAAGGATGATAATGGCTAATATCAACAATCCCGAACCGCTAAATCTTTGTACTACAAGAAAGGGCGGATCATCCGACCCTGATTACGTGCCGGAAGATTCTGATTACTTCGATAGTGAATCCCGAAGACCAGGGAGATTAACCATGTGGAACGAGCATTTCTTCGCAATGGAAAGTCTTCGTAATGAGATGATGGCTGAGATCAAGCAGCTGAAGACCAAGAAAGGAGGAGGAAGGTTAAAGGAATTAAGAGAGAAGCTGTTACCACACAACTGAACGCACATCTGGCCAGAGCCCCCATTCCTCCAAAGTGTCTGATCCCAGTATTTGAATGCTACGATGGATCTAGTGATCCCGCAGCTCATCTCCGTTACTATAATCGAACCATGGCCCGATGGGATCGAGACGATGTGTTCCTCTGCAGATACTTCCCCTCAAGACTTAAAGGGTCGGCATTATCCTGGTTTGACAATCTACCACCTACCTCTATCGATTCCTACAGCCGACTTATGGAGGTATTCTTGGAGACTTACATGTACAACAAGACTGTCAATGCGGGAATGAACAAACTCTTTTTACAAGCTTTTGCCTTCAAAGAGACGGTCAGAGAATATACAGACAGGTGGCACAAGATTTGTCAAGCAATAGGGAATGTTGATCCGGTGGTTAGCATCAATTGTTATAAGTGGGGACTGGATAGGATAAGCCCGTTGTTTGTCGAGATTCATGGAAGTAATCCCACGACCGAAGGAGATCTCCAGGTAATCATCGAAAAGCATGCCAGGCTGGAAGAAATCCAACGGGATAATCCTAGGGCGCAGATGCAAAAATCTCATCGTACAAACTCAGTGGAGAAATCCAGTGGATCAAAAAGGACTAACTCAACCGAGCGTTTCAATGAAGACAACAGAGGACGAAGAGATGATCATTGGCGCGGCGATCAGAAGTTCGAAGACCAGGTCTACACGAAGCTTAACACCAGCTATGTTCGCATCCTAAGGGATATCAAGGACCGAACCAACCTCGAATGGCCATGGTCCAAGGGAAAACAACCACCAAGATCCGAGAAATCAAGGGACTACTGTGAGTACCACTGCTTCAACGGTCACCAAACAGAGAAGTGCAAGAATCTCAAGATAATGATCCAGAAACTGATTGACGCTGGAGATCTCAAGCAATATGTTCAAAAGCCAGAAACCGAAGATAGGACTCATCGAAGCAAACAAGTCCACCTACCTGAGAATGACCGAACGATCAACACCATTTCATGCTCAGAGATGGCGGTCCATCACTAACTAATCAAATAGGAAAGAGTTTGAGAAAACAATTCGAGTATTATTGTGAATTATACAAGATCGATGGAGAAGAAGTAGATGGGCACGAGGATTGGATGAATGCGCCACTGACTTTTTCTGCCGACGACGTCGAGGAATACATGGAAGATCATAACGATCCTTTGGTGCTCACACTACCTGTCTTAGGATGGAATATAATTAAGATCTTGATCGATGGAGGAAGCTCAGTCAATGTCCTGTTCTATGATACATTAAAGCGAATGAAATTAAATGATGAGCAACTAAGGTCCTTTTACTACACCATCTATGGATTCAACGGGGCAGCCACGAAGCCCCTAGGGGATATTGTCTTCGAAGTCAAGGATGGGCCGATGAAGGTCATCACCAGGTTTAGCGTAGTAGATGCACCGTCCCTCTATAATGCCATTATCGGATGAAGATGGGTTCACAAACTCAAAGGAGTAGCTGCAACGTATCACCAATACCTTAGGTTTCCAACACCCGAAGGGGAAATGGAAATCAAAGGGGATCAAGTCACCGCAAGGGAATGCCAGGCTCAGCAAAATCAACTCAACAGTGAACAGGAAGAGCAGCGTAAAACCCAAAGGGAAAAAAAAAAGCAGCAGCCAAAGACAAGGCGACCGACCTTTATCTTGAAGAAATTTCATAAAAAAGCCTAGCGAAGGATGGCACCGTTCTAGCTCCCGAAGCAGGCACCTCAGGAGAAAAGAGGGCTGAAGAGTCCACCAAATAGCAATTAAATAATTTTCCTCTTCTACGGGAACCGAAGCCTATACCAAAGAGATTAACATTGGAACAGAGGAAGATCCCAAGATGATCAAAATAGGGACTTTAATGGATAAAGATCGGGAAGAAGCATTAACAAAATTACTCAAGGAATTTGCAGACATCTTTGCATGGAAGCTAGGAGACTGCATGCCAGGGATCGATCCCAAGATCATACAACACGAACTACGGATAAAGCCAGGAACGAACCCCTTCAGGCAGAAATTACACAAGGTAGCACCAGAATATCATCGGGCAGTTGAAAAGGAGCTTAACAAACTTTTAGAAGAAGGATTCATAAAGGAAGTTAGGTATCCCAAGTTGATCTCGAACATGGTCATCGTACCAAAAAAGAACGGTGGGGTAAGGATATGCATCGACTTCACCAACCTCAACAAATCTAGTCCAAAGGATAGCTACCCGCTCCCCAACATCGATTAATCGGTAGACGCTGTAGAAGGCCACAAAGAACTATCCTTCATGGATAGGTATTTTGGTTACAACAAGATAGCACTGGCTGAAGAAGATCAACAACATGCGGAATTCTTCACTCCATACGGACTCTACTGCTACACTCGTATGTCCTTTGGATTGAGAAATGCAGGGGCAACATACCAGAGTATGGTTGATGCAATCTTCAATCCATGGATCGGAATAACTTTAGAAGTTTATGTCGACGATATGCTCGTCAAAAGAAAACTGAGCAAGGATCACCTTCAGGACTTGAGAGATATCTTCAGCTCAATGAGGAAGTATAACATGAAAGTGAACCTGGAAAAGTGCACCTTCGGTGTCACATCAGGAAAGTTCCTTAGGCATTTGGTGACGAAGAGGGGCATCGAAGTCGATCCTGCCAAAATCCAGGCCATCGTAGAAATGCCATCCCCAAAGAATTTGAAAGAAGTCCAAAAACTCAACGGATCCATTGCGGCGCTTGGGAGATTCATCGTTAGATCATCGGACAAATGCAAACAATTCTTTAATATCCTCAAGAAAGAGAACAAGTTGCATGGACCGCTGAGTGTGAAGAAGCTTTCCAGAAGATCAAAGAATATTTGGCAACGATCCCGATCCTCCAAAAGCCTGAACCCGATGAGGTGTTGGCACTATACATAGCTGCAACCGAAGATGCAATCAGTGCTATGCTGGATAGAACCAACACGAAGGTGGAGCAGCTGATATACTACGTCAGCAAAACCCTCAATACAACATAGAGAAACTACACTAAGATCGAGTAACTTATACTGGCACTAGTATTGGCAACGCAAAAGATACGAACTTACTTCCTGACTCACTATGTTAGTGTCCCAAGCAAGGCCCCACTGGAATCTGTTTTTAAAAACGCAGGAAAAGTGGGAAGAATAGCAAAGTGGAATATGCAGTTAAAAGAATTCAACATCATACACGAGATCCAAACGGCCCAAAAATCAAAAGTCTTGGCGGATTTCCTAGCAGACTTACCTCTAGATAACGACGAAGAAGTGAAGGGAAGGGTAGACGAAGATGGAAAGGACCCGATCGACGTGCTCGAACCATCAAGCCAATGCAGATGGGAAGTCTTCGTCAATGGATCCAGGAACAAGGAAGGGGCAGGGATAGGGATCGCTATCACGACACCCACTGGCAACCGGATGGTGTATGTACTAAGGCTGGAATTTGAAGGGCATACCAATAACATCGTGGAATATGAAGCTGTGGTACATGCTCTCCGACTGATAAAAGAGTTGGGAATAACCGACGTGCGCCTCACAAGCGATTCACAGTTGGTTATTTGACAAATAGAATTGTAATATAACACCTATGATGAAACCCTCTCAGCATACATGGCTCTGGTCCAAACTTTAGCATCACAAGTGCCCAATATTAAGTTCCGACATCTGTGTAGGAAGGACAATAGACATGCTGATGCCTTAGCATACATATCGTCAATGCTGAAAGAAAAAAATGTTAAGTCCATTTAGATAGCGAGAGTATACCAACCTTCAGTCACTCCACAAAAAATTATCGCTGCAACAAACCATGAAGACGATGTAGGGGAAGACATCGCCGAAGACGACGCATGAGAAGACATCGCCGAAGATTTTGTCGAAGATGATATCCTATCAAGAGCAAATGAGGACGAAGATTTTAGCAACGAAGAAGATTGGAGAAACGAAGTCCATCTTTTCCTCAAAGAAGGGGCACTGCCCGCAGACGTAAAACAAGCTCGAAAAATGCAATCAAAAGCAGGGGGATACGAGCTTCGTGACGGAATCCTGTACAAGAAATCATTCCTCGGGCCCCTACTATACTGCTTATCCAGAGAAGAGGGGCATTGTATCTTGAAGTACATTCATTATGGAGATGCAGGCAACCACAGCGGGATGAGGTCATTGGTCGAAAAAGCTAAGATGCAAGGGTATTATTGGCCGCAGATGATACAAGACGCTGCAAGAATGGCTAGAAGATGCGAAGAATGTCAGCGGTTCGCCAAAAGGATTAATGCCCCATCAACTGAGTTGAATTCAGTAGGGAGACCCTGGCCATTTACAAAATGGGGAATCGACATCGTTGGACCACTGATTGAAGGAACATGAAAAATGCGATTTTTGATAGTAGCCACAGACTACTTCAGCAAATGGGTTGAAGCCAAAGCTCTATCCAGAATCAGAGACGTAGATGTATTCACTTTTATCTTTCAAAATATCATTTGAAGATTTGGCATTCCCGTAGAAATCGTTTCCGACAATGGCAAGCAGCTAAAAGGAAAGAACATTGACATTCTCTTCGATACATTCAAAATCAGGAAGAACAAATCCACTCCCATCTACCCTCAGAGAAATGCACAAGCCAAAGATACAAACAAGACCATCGCCCTTATTCTCAAGAAAACGCTGGACGAATATAAAGGCCGATGGTGCGAGCAACTACACAATAGCTTATGGTCATACCGAACCACAAGAAGATCAACAACGGTGAATCTCCATTCCTTCTCACTTACGGAGCCAAAGCGGTCATCCCAACGGAGATAATCATGCCTACAACAAAAACCGAGGAAGGGGAAAATAACCTCACAGCGGATATGATGCTAGAAAGGCTTGACGACCTATAAGAAAGAAGGGAAACGACGTCACAAAGAATGGAGAATTATCAGCGTAGGTTAGCAAGGGAATACAATAAAAAGGTTACACTTAAGAATTTTGTAGAAGGAAAATATGTCATACGGACTATACCGCAATATCAATGATAAAAGAAATGGGGTAAGTTAGCACCAACATAGGGAGGACCATTTGTAATACACGATATCACAGGGAAGGGATCGTACTACCTGCGTAATTTAAAGGGAGAAATCCTAAGGCACCCCTAGAATGCAAAATACCTCAAGCCGTACTATCCATGAAGCAACACAGTTCTACATCTGCATGAAGAATACCAAAAGAAGAAAACAGCGTATCCGCTCGACATGTTTCCATCTTTGGCCGAGGAATAGCAGACCTCATCACATCAATCAAGCTTGAATCTTTTTTATCATACTGTTCGGCAAACAACGAAGAGTCCAATAATGATCCCTTACATACATTTACATTAGGGAAAGTATCTATGTACAATCTCTCAGGACTCCCCTAACAGCGTCTATGAGTGTACGACCACGGGGAAGGATTCCAGCAGAAAGAGATACCCAACCTAACACGAGGCAGCGGTTCGGCAGAATGGGTGCATGTAAATAATCCAATAACGCACCACATATCCGAGGATGCTGCATCAACCCCCACCATTAGGTAGTCCTCTGGCCCAGGATTAGCCGACGGGGTGATAGGTCCAAAACAAGTAAAGGAGGTACATACCTTCGTTATTTTACAACACACTCTTCATCCCTTTTCATTAACATATTTTTAGTAAGTAAATTAAAATATATAAAGTAACGCTGCAGGTAAATCAAAACTGTACATAGAAAAAAAGACTGATGATCCATTTCATAAAAGTTGATTACAAGTTTGGGGAGGTAAGCATAAATACAAGAGATGAGGGAACTCCCCCCCCCCCAGAGGATGGATCAGAGGTATATTTGAAAGTTTCAAGTAAAAGAAGACGCTTATACCTCTTGGTGATGCCATGCTCCTTCAAAAGTCCCTGCTCTATCTGAGCCAAGGTCTTATTAACTTCCGAAGCTAGTTGACGAAGAGCTTCATGCTTGATGATAGTGGTCTTGAGCTCAAACCGAGTCAACAACGACTTCAACCGCTCCACTTCCTTTGATGATTCCTTCGCTGCCACGTCCCGAGTCCCTGCTAACCCCTCAAAGTACTTGGTCTTTCCTTGTTGATTAACTAGCTCAGATTGAGTCTTTTCAAGCTTCTCATTTGCAAGGCCAAGCTGTCTCTCGAGCTCTGAAACAAAAGAAAATAAGCTATCAGGAGAAAAGAAATAAATAGCTATCCACGACCAAACGAACATATACCTTCGACATTAGCCGAATCTATTTCAAATTCATTTACTACTGCATCCCGGGCCTCGTCAAGAAAATCGTACTCGTCGGAAAGTTTCTTATAATCGAGCCGAATGTTTTCGAGATCAAATTGGCACTGATGTAACCCTACCTGCTTCATGGAATCCAAATGATGAAGACGATTGACTTCCTTATTCATCTCCTCGATCCCTTTGGTAAGTCTATACATATTAACTTCTAAATAGTTCTCTGATTCCACCAAACGAGCAACGTCGGCACGAGAAGCAGTTAAAGCTTTGCTAAGAGCATGCGCCTCCGCCCTAGCATCGTCCCTTTCTCGAATAAGCCTTTTTATATAATCCCGAATTCCAGGGTCATGGGATGAACGGGCCTGACGAAGATCTACTTCTAAATCTGTTACTTTGGCTTCTTACCGAGAAGCAGTATCGCGGAACTCGTAGAGATTTTCATTAGTCCATAACAAGGAACCGCTGAACTGGCGACGATTGGCGGTAATTGTATTTTTCATCTCAACCATTTGTTCCCGTCGTTCTCGATATCGAGCCGACATTTGATTATACTCATCGGCCCGAGAATTCCACTTGTTAGACGCCTCTATTAATTTCGCTACCAATTCTTAAATACGTGAAGCCCGATGATTCCTCTCACTCCGAAGCCACACTAACTCTTCGGCACCACCCACTGAAGACAGGGCCGGCTAACTCAGAAAGAACACTAAGAAGGCGAAGGTGTAAGAAAAGGAGAAGAAACAAACCTCTAGAAGAAGTATCCGCCGACGAAGCTTCAGCTCGAGCCTTATCCAGATCCACATGAAGAGAAGCCACCTCTTGACAAAGCCCTTCCTCAGCGGGACCATCTTGTTGCTTCCCCTTCAGTTGTTCCTTCAACTCCAATATCTCCTTATCCTTAGCCACAAGAGATTCTTGAGCAGGGAACAACTCATCATCCCTTTGACGTAGCTTCGCCTCCATCTTGAGCGCCTTGGCTCTGAAGAACTGATATAGGGTATGATTGCAATGCTCACTCTTTGCCAACTGTAGCAACCAGGGGAAAGTAAGAATCATTGACGTAGTAAAACTGTGCTACTTTACGATAAAATCAGAATTACATCATACCTCAAGAATACGCTGTTGAGGAAAGACGTATTGATGCCCATCAGCTATGGCCATCATCTCAGAGATAGAAGAAGGAATATTGTCCAAGAGACCAGATGAGACAGCGGTGATTACATTTTGTTGCCAAGCTTCGTTGACTTTATCCAAAGAAGACAACTCCATATTCTGACGGGTGAAAGCATCAGAATCCCTCTAACCAGAGAAGACAGGGGCAGGGCATGACACATTCATGAGACCTTTATTCTTCAACCAATCAAATGTGTCGTCATCCCCACCACGCGTGACGACATTTACAAAACCTTCATAGGACGTACCAGCGGCGGTCGGCTCCTTGTTAGCAGCGGTTTCCTTGCCCTTCACTTCCTGGGCAACACGAAGTTCAGCGTCTTCGCCATCAGAACTATCTTTTTCATTCTCTTTCTCGCCATCGTTGTCATCCTCCACCGCCCAGTTATCATTAGGAGACAACAAAGAAAATTCCGAAGTGATTCCCATCACGGAACCCAGGTCAAACTGACGACCAGCGGAATAAACATAACCAAAATAAAATTCCTTGTTCGGCTCCAAAGTATTCGTTGGCTCAGGAATAAAGAATTGCAAATCAGCATCTTTGTTCTCTTGACGAGGAGAAGGGGAACGCTCAAGATTATACATATGTTCATCCTCCTGACCCCAAGGGGGAATATCTTCTTCGGTGTCCTTAGGAGTAGTCCCAGACCGCTCCTCTTCATCGGTTTCTTCCTCTTCCTCGTCATCGTCGAATTCTTCTTCGTCACCAACTGGGCTATTCACTTCAGGAATACCCGTATCTTCAACCTCAGCGGTAGAAGACTCAACGGGACCAAGTTTCTTCTTCCTCAAAGCCTACAACAAGTATAACATATAACACATTATGGTATAATCATACCTTGACAGTAGTGGTACCCTTCGAAGGAAGAATAGTTTCAGAACCTTCTTCATCACCAACATCATCAGCTTCAACATCCTCAACGGTATAATCAAAGTTCATACCGGAAAAATTCAAAGCCCAAAGACAAAAATTACCATAACGGGATGGGGCACCGTCACGAGGCTTGCTTTGAGCAGTAGGCTTCCATCCATGTTGTCCAGGGATCCAACCATAAGCCTAAGGGCCAATAATTTCAAAAGGAGTAGCATGCCACTCGTAATCATGATCGCGAGGAAGACGCTCCTTGAGGGGAAAAAGCTCTAGCTTATCAGTCTTCTCAGTGCCAGGAACGAACCGTAGCTTCGAATCACTTACTTCACTCATAAGATGAACCTCACCATGGGGATCCTCCATTGTACGAAGACCAACACTCTACCATTTCCGGTTCCTACTGTTAACATAATCTCCAAAAGAAGCGTTAAATTCCTAGGAGTATACCAACTTTTCTCCGCGGGATCGGGTGTATAGCACTTCATCGTAGTCTCACCCTTGATCCGAAGGTAACATTCAAGAAGGGATCGCAGGTAGTTCCCACTTAACTGAACCACTGAGCGGCAGTGGGTATGAGAAGTAGAGCCCTCACGACGAGCCAGAACATCATAATAGAATGAATCTCCCCACTTATACAAAGGAAGCATTAAGCCTGCTTCGAAAGCTCCTATGGTCGTCAAAAGCTGTTGGGAATCGTACTTGTAATTTTTTATCATGTCATAAGTAATATCATCACCTTTATTGTAAAAACGAACCTCAAAATGTTCAAGACAGTGTCTCACTTTGAACTCTTCAAGGTCAATTTGTTTGAAGGAGAAGGGATCCCGCTTCTTCTTCTTCGGAGCTGGTGCAATTCGTCTAGTAGGGGCAGCCGTAGAAGACGTTGCTTTACCCGACGATGGTTTCTTCGGGGGACTCATATCTGAATATTTTCTATTCACCACCAGATTCCTAGACAGGTCCTGATCCTTGGGTAAAGAATTTTTCGACGAAGGAACCTTCAACGATGCCTTGGATTTCTGAGAAGATGAAGGGTTAGGATGAGTGACAGAGCAGAGGGTTTGAACCTCCAATGGCTCCGAACGTTGCGATGAAGATCTGCCTGCATGACGATCGATAGCATAGCGAGAACCTCTCACCTGACCCCCCCTCATTTTAGAAGAAGCCTTCGGGTCAGATGACGAAGAGGTTTTACGTAAGTGAAGATCCGTTTGAGAAGATCTCGGAGGCACACCCTTCGGCGGAGATATACCAGGACTCCTAGTTGGAGGAGATCTATAAGGACTTAGCGGCGAAGACCTATAAGGACTATTTCTACGATCATTACCTTCCATGACTACCTGAAAGGGGCACCCAAAAGTAACGAAGATCAAAAATTGGATCTGTGATCATCATACCTCACCTCAAGAACACCATGATATCATTAAGAACACAGAAAAACAACACCATAACAATCAATAAAGCGATCCCAGATTTTGTGATGAAGAACAAGGGCAAGTATATATACTTTCGTATATTATGTTCTTCATCATAAAACCCAGAAATAACAACAGAAGAAGCAAAGATGATCAAAATCATAGACATAACAGTGAAGAACAACATACCCGTAACAATGGCGAAATCGAAAAATGGAGATATCCAACAAATAATCGGGAAACAACAGGCAAGATTCTTCAAGAATAATGATGTCACCGAGGAATATCTTGTCAGAACAAATCTGGGACAGTATCTGTGGGAACGATTATAAGTGGAAGTTAAGAGCAAAAGAAGAAAAGAAGAAGAGTTAAGTCTCTCTGAAAAGAAGAAGAAAAGAAGAACTGATAAGAGAATGAGAATGAAATAAAAGTTATTATGTCATGTCCCTCTCACATATTTATAACCGTAATAAATAAGGAAGAAAACTACCTCCGAAAATCGAGGGGAAGTTATTACAAGGAGTGGGAAACGTGTAGGAGGAGAACGAGGAGTTTTTCTTCAAATATTGACTCTTTTCAAACTTAGAAGAAAAAAGGGCAAATTGTATACACACATAATCCCTAATTAGCCACGTGTCAAAAGTATTACACGTGGACAACACGAGGCAAAGAAGCATCAGATCCTGATGCCACGCTACAACACCCAAGGGGCATGCATCATCTTCATCTGCCACGTACTCATCACCAGACAAATCCAACGACAGGAGGATCAAGGAGTACCTGATGGATAAATCACCGCGAAGCACCATAGAAGACCCGTAAATCTGCTTTACCCTATCCCAAGAAAGATCCGAAATGAACGGAGGAGATGAGTCTCGCTGACAAGGAGGTGACAGCCGCAGTAACAGCTGTCTGACGCGTGCGGACTGCCCCAACCACCCTCCTTAAATGCTATAAACATAGGGTACGTGTCAAACATCCTATGGAGAAGGAGAAGGTGCATCATCGTCGTAGTACATTACCGTTGGAGGCATCGAGGAATCATGAAGATAGTCTTCGGATTGGCACAATAACCAAGACGATAAGCATCCACAATGACAGTAAAGAGAGGCCCACATAGAAAAGTCTATAAATACCCTGTTCAACCAAAGGAAAAGAGGTCAACCAAATTTTAGGAGAGAGAACTATTGTTAGAAAGAGAGTGATTGTAATAGTAAGTATGAGTTTTACCTACCTTCCTCTATCATCGTTCCCTACTCAGAGTCATTCCACTATCATTTGTAACCTTATATGATACATAGTGAAAAACCTAACCCCCCGTGGACGTAGGCCTTAGCGCTGAACCACGTAAATCATCGTCTCATTTACCTTCTGCACTTACGGTTTTTATATATCTCTGTTATGCATCGTTCTAATCATCATAGACGGATCTATGTTGCCAAGTAGCCCGAAGGCTCAAAGTTTCCAATAGAAGTTTAGATCTCATTTTGCATTTATGTTTATCATTATCGTATTTTATCAGCACTGCGAACATTGATTGTGGACACGATGCTATCATCGTTACATAAGTGTTCACAACCAACATAGAAACAAACTAACCATGGCACTTATCTAGGGGCCCGAATTGAAACTGTTCCTCTATCCGCTTCATTTTTTAACAACCTTTCCCAGGAACTACTACCACACGTAAGTTTGGACTCCACAAAAAACTCATTACTTGAAGTACAATGAAATTTCTTCTTGAGAGAAAAAACTCGGTCAATAAATTGCAAAAAGGCCAAAAATGTTACGCCACTACAAAGCAACTCATAGATCTAATTGATCTTCCACTCATTACCTACCGGGAAAGAGTAGTCACTATTCTCAGCTTCTCTCCCTAATGATCCACCGAATATAATGAATAGATAATACACCAAGCATAATAAATAGATAATTCTCATGAATGAGTACTTACATGGCCACCCTGTAACAAATAATCGGAGAGTAACCATGAAATTTCGATAAGTCATCCAAAATCCATGTCATAGCTCTGAACAAACCCACATTCAGTCTCAGAAATAACAATGTGAGAACACAACAAAAGAATCATAACTAAACTGCCCATCTGATGAGTAGTTTTCCAAGATGTGATATATCTAACTATGCATTAGCATCTATGTCAGTGGAAGGAACATGTTCGAACCCCCATGGGAAAAAGAACCTCAATCAACTTAAAAATAGCAGAACCAGACTTTGTTCACTGGATAGTGTTACCGAAAAACCAATCAAATTTCAAGCGAGATATCTAAGGAAACAACTCAAAATGAAAATCAAGGAAAACTTACAATTCTAACTACAAACTGATCAAACAGATTGTTACCAAGATGAAGAAGTTTTTTCATTCGGTATTTTTTCAAACGAAAATGAAGCAAAATCAAGAAGCGAAAAAAAGGTGGATCTTAGCATAAATGATTTAACTTACATATTCAATCAAAGTTATAATAGAAGGTTTAATCTTTAGAAACCCCAATTCTGGTATAACTTGCACACCGAACTCAAAGTAATGCAAATACATCTTAAGCTCTCAAATCGGTGCCACATAGATTTGCTTATATGTAATAGAAAATTTAGTTATCCTAAAATAACCATTAAACCACCCAATTTTTTCAAACAGTAGCTCAAAAAATGCAAAAGACTTTTTTTCGGGCTACTATAGATGAACATAGTTTCCTCCAACATTCCACCAATTTATTTTCGACACTCTAATTGTCCGAAAACTCATTCCCCTAAAACTACAACATTAAAACTTTAACTCATTTGCTGTACATATAAATGAATCATACCAATTGCCGATGAGATATCTTGTTAATGACTTACAATTACATGACAAAGAAGGTCATGCCAATTGTTTCTTGTACGAGATTTAGCATGAACTTCTCCAACGTAAACAAAATTTTCTTCTCCTTCGTAACTAAAATATTTGGGCCTATATGATGCAAAGAAAGGCCCAGTTGACAATGAACCGTTGTTTTGGATGATGGCTACATGATTTGCCCTAATCAGGGTTGCACAAACGCTGCATTTTTTGAGCCGTGCCGCGTCCGACGCGCGTTGGATACGGGACGCGTGTTGGACGCTGACACGACGTGCGTCCGACGCACTAATGTCCACGTCCTGCGCGCGTCTGGTTTGGACTCACTGATGATTCGGGTTTGAAGTTTTTTTTTATTCATTTTCATTTAAACTTCTTCCATTATTTTTATTATTATTAACTAAATGAAGAAAGGCGAACATTTAAATCAATCATTTAGGTCTTTATTAAGGTTTTGTAATTGGAAATGACATCACGTATACCCTTGGTTGGGCATGTGTTGTTCTAAGAATGCATTTTGATTGTGCCACGTGATTAATAGTGATTGATTGATTGACCTTCGGTGTGTATAAACAAACGATCTATTATTTTCTTTTGAAATTTATACACACGTAGCATCATTTTCTAATTTTTAGGATCGAAACACTTTGTTGTAGAAATACATGATTGTATATATAAATAATATATAAATAAAATATGTATATACATGTCCGCGTCCTAGTTTTTTGATAATTTTGTAGTGTCCACGTCCGCGTCGTGTCGTGTCCGCGTCCGCGTCTGTGCAACCCAGGCCCTAATGTATGAAAATATGCATGCAGTCAGTGAATCTACGACGGTGCCACTGCCAACTACAACCGATTAGCGTGGCGTCGATCCAGTTGTCTAATGCGCTGTGGACTCAAGTAAAACATTAGTACACTCAGGAAGCTATCAAAATTAAGGAAAGTACATAGAGCTTATTGGAACGAATTCAATACATTATTTTGTCAGTGCCTATTAAAATAAAGGTCATCAGAAATCCAAAGATCAATAGCAAACAATTTCAAGGCTGGGTTTATTCACGAAACTAATCATAGACGCGAACAAAAATAAAAAAGCAAGAGGAGCTAAAGACTATCATCCTGAAACTATGACGATGTCTACTGGAAAAAAGCATATAGCAGTGGAAACGCAGTATAAAACCAATGCTTGTTCATTTTCCTTCTGATCACAAGCAAGGGAATTCTAACAAAAAATTGAAAAAGTGATCACTTGCCATGACAAACAAGTATCTCCTAGTTTGTAGTCGATCGTTTGGTTACTCTGCAAAAAAAAAAAAAAAAAAAAAAGATCGCCCCACAAACAAATTTACCCTACTGAAAACAAAGAAAGTATTTACAGAGCTAACCTAGAAACAAACCCAGAGATAAAGACATGCAAATGTACAGGTCACAAAATAAACAAAAACAGGAAATATGTCATAAATTATCCAAATTAAGAAAATAAGAAAGCTTTATAGGCACTAAGAGATTTCCAAACAATCATTCAATTTGATGTTAAAAAACCAAACAAAATTTAACAAAATAAGATATAATAGTTGATTCAGCCATGCATGTTTTCTTCTCCATCTAATACAAACGGTACCTAGGAGTTCTCTTTCTAACAACATCTTTTTACTGAAGTTACTCCGATTGGGATACAGCAGGAGCACGGTAGTGGGACTTCAAGAGTGATCCCTTCCTGAATCTGACCCCGCCCAATGAGACGCCAGTGCCTGTCAACACGTCGGCTTAGGGCAAGTTTCTCTCCTATGCTAGTGCACACAGGTGATGTAAGTTGAAGCTTTGCGTAAGTTGAAGCTGTGTGTACCCTGTGTAAATTATAGCGGGCAAGGCCAGACCACCTGTTCAAGTTGCCAGCCCAAGCTGCCAGTCTAGCCTGCTAGCCAGTAGTTGCAACTGCAGTCTCCATTTTTGGTCAATATTTCATGTGCGAACTTATCTCTAAACCCTATGGAAGATTCGAGAAGGTTGGATAAGTAACATGAGCGCAAATATAGCAACAGAGCTTTATCCTTTGGCCTATAAAAGAATAACCAAAATCCTAAGAAAGGTATGCCTCCAAACCCTAAAAACCCCTGTTGAAAACTCTATGCTAACTTGAGCGTCGGAGGGTTTTTTGCAGGTACCCCATTCCATTTATCAAGGAGAAGATCGAGCATCAACTTCAATTGAGATTGTTTGTGGTGAAGATTAGTTTTTGCCCAAACATCTTTGGCGCCGACTAAGGGGACCTTCTTCTTGCGTATTCAGAAAAAAAAGTCCTGCTCTGATCTGTCATGGATTAAACGTTCGTATCTCTAATCTTCCCCTCCATCACGTCAAAATTGGGTTTGCGCATCTGGTACCCAATAATCCTAATCGATCACAATACTGGTATCGAAGTTTTTAACATTCGCTATATGTGATGTAGGACATCTGCCTATTTTCATTGTGTCAACTGTACCAGTTGACCCCTTTCGTTCGTGTCAACTATTATAGTTGATCCCTTCGTCTGTATCAACAATGATTGTTGATCCTTAACGTCAGTTTTAAGTTTACTTGCTTTGCAAGTCCTTTCTTTCCTTGTTTAGTTAGAATTGCTTTTTTATCTTTTTAGTCGGTCATGCTAGCTTATATAAAGGCTAAGCCTTCTTGTTTAGAGTTGAACAATCTTATTATCAATCAATCAATATTATTATTATCGTTTAATACGATTCTCTATCTCTTTTATCTTTTCTTTTATCTCTTTATTATCGTCAATTCTCATCATTTTCATCTCTTATCATCCCTTGCAATCTCCGTATTGCCTTCTTCCCTATTCATTCTACATTAGTTGGTACCACAGCCAAAGTTTTTAGATTCTTATCTAGAAGCCGATCCGTTAAACCGCTTCCGCAAACTCTATATTAAAAAAAAAAAAAAAAAAAAAAAAAAAAAAAAAAAAAAAAAAAAAAAACTAGTTTTCTTATTCACGTTTTTTTTTTTATCATGGAAGAAATAACTATGGAAGATCTTCTGCAGCTTAGATACGAATTAATAAGTAGTATTGCAGACTATAGCAAGGAATTACAGGAGATTCTTTATAGGCCTAATCCGTACTACAGAGATAGAATAAGAAAAAATGAACTTCTTATTGCCAGAGAAGAGAAAAAGCAAACTTTGGAGAAGCTTGAAGATTTTCTGATTACTATCTCTAAACGTGAAAGGGCCGAAGCTAGACGTGAATATCAACTTAAAATTGCCAAAATTTTCGGTCAGATTTCACATGACGATAAAGCAGATTCATCATCAACTCAAGAGGATTTGTCGTCATCCGAAGGAGCTGGAGCTGTTTCGGTTACGTCAGTTAACAAAGAAGAAAATCTGGGTCCACCAAGATGAGGAAGACATAGCTATTTCTCAGGAGGAGGAAGAAAATAAGGTTAACGAAGTTTCGTTTTCAACTCGAGAAGATTCAGCATCATCCGAAAGCAATGGACTTATTCCCGTTGATTTTGTTGTCCAGGACTGTATTGAATATACTTCTCAGAAGGACGAAGAAGATCAAGTTGAAAAGATTACGGATGATTCGTTAGCACCTAACGGTAAGTTTTCAAATTTTGATAAAACTTATGAGTTAGTAAATCCTGATATTGGTTTATCTTATTTGTCTACTGTTGAGAATTATCAAGTTCTTCATCATGAGGAAACATGTATGGTCCCCTAGCAAGGATCAACTTGTTGAATCAGCTTATGGGTTTTCTTCCGTATCATTGTGTATACCTACATATATGTATGATTATGGATTTGAAAATGATATATTTACTGCGAATTACACTGGAAGAATTCGCGGTCGCATATTCTCAAACGCCAAGAGAGTATCATTGACAAAAGATTTAGTAGTTAAGTTAAGAGATCACTTGAAGCCAAGTCCAGAGATTGATACTTACAAGAAGAATGCTCTTGTGTTATTCCCGACGGCAAGAAGTACGAGAAGCACAGATGCACATCCAGCAATTTCAGTTTCCTATGGCATCCATTCATCTCTGTTCGAGCCAGGACTATTGACGCCAAGTGATTTATACGGTGCTCATATGAAGTTGGGCTTGATGAGCTCTAGCTGTGAGAAGTTTGCTTTGTTCGGTAACAGAAAGAATATAATTCATCTTGGAGCTAGTATATATCTAACAACCGCTTTTAAACCCAGTGCGAAGTTGTTTGGAAAACAAGCTTTGATGCATGCAGAGGTTGATAATCAAAGTGTTGTTAATTTTACTGACCTCTTGGACTTTTCTATCCAGTCCGTTAAAGAAGTTAGTCTGCTATGCTTCCTTGGGATTAATTCTATACGTGGCTATGATGTTGTGTTGGTTACTGACAAACCAGGCACTATAGTTCGAGATGATCCGAACTGGCCTTTGAAGAAAATTCAAGCTGTTTTTGAGTCTTGGCGTGGCGATTGCAGCATCTTTTCTTTGAGACTTCATGGAGAGTTTCTTTGGATAATTTCTGTTCCTGCTTTGAGCTCGCATAATTATTTCTTTGGAGAGTTTCCGGGGAAATTCAAACAAGTGCAACTGTGTGTTTTCGACTCATACCCGTTATATCCGACTAATACTTGTTCAAGACAGGAAGGAGAAACATCGAGTAAACCCTTGTTCAAAATTTCTGGACATACCGATGATTTTATGGATTTGCTTCATGTTAAAACAAACCTCTATATTGTGGAGAATCACTGTGTCGATCAAGGAAGTGTGACTATTCGAACTGGTGCTATCATGAAAGACTACTTACAAATATTTTTCAGGTTCTTCGAGTTCTCTTCGTCAATCCTAGTGCACGCTGCAAAAATTCTACTCTTCTTCGTGATCAGAATTTGGTATATTTTCCTGGAGTTGCTGTGTACATACCAAACTTGGACGAAAAGTTACACGAATTTGCGGGTGCAAACCAACAATGGTCGTGGAAACCTGGTGGACATGCGTTCTGTACTCTATTCTACACTTTGAACAGGAGATAACAAAAATATTTATAGAGTTTTTCTTGCTTGGATTGAAGAGTTTGAAGAAATTCGAAAGCTGGAGACATGGGACGTCTACGAGGTGGCATTCAAACGTTCAACTTCCACTAGACAAACAATACTTGGATTGCCAGAAAATATCAATGTTACGCACGTTACTTGGGAGCCTGGAGGAATTTTTTTATTTATTGTGTTCGATAGTGGTTTTGACGACAGTGCTAATCTTACAACTGGTGGAGAAAGGCTTAGAAACAATGGCTACTTGATTAAGTCTACATTGTTTCTTCATAGTCTTGATGTTCATGAATGGAGTTTTAGAGATAATTATGCCGAGCAAACGGTGGATGGAAGAGAATTTGCACTGCATAGTTCATATTTCTCTCACAACTTTCGTCAGTTTAGAAAAGCTGGTCAGCTCCATTTAGTGCACTATTTTCTAATGCCTGGTTTATTAAGCTTTTATACTATTTGCTTACATTTTGGTCACACTAGGATCAACGCTCCACCTAGCATTCAGGATGACGATAAGCAACAGAAATTGTTGTCAAGTTTACACCTAGCTGTAATCCCAGAAGACAGAAATATTGGCAAGTCGTTGGTCGAGAAGGACTCCAAGTTAACGCTGGTCAGTGTTATGGAAACTGATGCTTTATTGGAATATTATGCTCACAATTTAAATGATTTCTCTAATACCTCCGCAAGTTTTAAAGCCTTTACGGAACTCAATGATCAGAGAACATTGATGACTCCCTCAACTTCCTCAATTTCGGAACTCTATGCTACACATGGGACGGGTGACAAAACAGGTTACGGACAAAGGTATGTGGATGCTCCATATTCTCCCGTTCGGTATTCTTCAGGGAGTCTGTTCATTTTATTATTTAAAGTTCAAGAAAAGCTTATGGTGGTCAGTCTTGAAGACCGTATGGAGAAGTCACAGTTACAAAGTTTTCTGTTTTCTAAGTTAGGAAGCAAACAAGCAGCTCTACTGAATTTCACATTTCCAGATAACTTTGAAAACTATTACGAGAGAGGCAAAGTGATGTCTGGTTTAGGTGCAGATGATTATTTGAGTGGTTCTGGAAGTACAGAGTGTGCTCATATAGAATCATCATACGGGATAAGCTTGCGTGAGTTGAACATAAAGCACGTGAGAAATTTTGTATTTTTACATGAATGTATTGAGCCAACAATAGTCATTCTTCACGAAAGGGAGTTTACTGCTGCATCGTTGGTTACGACTTTACTAGATCACACAATTGATGCTAGGCGTTATGTTGAAGACAGAAGACTTGGTTGGTGGATTTTATACCAAAACAGAAATTTAGAAAGTGAACTATTTCATTTCTTGGATCAGCACCAGAACGAGAAAATTAATTATTCTTTAAAAGAAGTAGCTCAGAAGTTGGAAGACACACATGCTTTACTCATGGAAGTCGTTGCTGACATGATTTTCATTACCGCTGCCAATGACTTGAATTTTGTGATTGACCGTGGAAAAATTAAACACACATCTTGTGATGCTTTGAGGAACTTTTCTACAGCTATGACTTTTGTCTTTGATCGTGGTAAGCCGGTAAACGTGACATCTACATTTTTCATGGAGGAAAAGAACTCGTATTCTTTTGGTGACAGCTCAAAGTCTAGAGCAATATACGGAGAGAATGCAGTTTTTCTTATTAGCTAACCCGAGGGCGAGTTTCTTTCAAGAGGGGGACTGATGTAGGACATCTTCCTATTTTCATTGTGTCAACTGTACAAATTGACCCCTTTCGCCTGTGTCAACTATTATAGTTGATCCCTTCGTCTGTATCAACAATGATTGTTGATCCTTAATGTCAGTTTTAAGTTTACTTGCTTTGCAAGTCCTTTCTTTCCTAGTTTAATTAGAATTGTTTTTATTATCTTTTTAGTCGGTCATGCTAGCTTATATAAAGGCTAAGCCTTCTTGTTTAGAGTTGAACAATCTTATTATCAATCAATCAATATTATTATCGTTTAATACGATTCTCTATCTCTTTTATCTTTTCTTTTATCTCTTTATTATCGTCAATTCTCATCCTTTTCATCTCTTCTCATCCCTTGCAATCTCCGTATTGCCTTCTTCCCTATTCGTTCTACATTAATATGTGTTCATATTTTCATCTATATGTGTGTACAGAAATACTTAGCTGGTTGCACATTTCTTCAATAGCTCTTAATGCGGTCGCATATGTTAAATTAACTCATATGTGGTCACACATGTTTTTCTAACATGCTGGCAATCGGTTAACTCTTGGCGTCACTTAACCCAAACAAGAAGTTGATTTTGTTTGATTTCATGTTGTACCTAACGTTTTTACTGAGATACAAGCTACACCAATAAGGATGATTACTTGTCATGGCAGTAATTCCACCTGCACTTTCTGTTAGAAATATTAATTAATTTGTGATTTTGAAAATACAAAAAAATCTAGTTAGTAAAACTAGATAAGAGTTGGTCAAAGAATGTTCTAGAGCAAACTAAAGTTTGCTATCATCAGTT